>JANRGW010026034.1:0-19273 GCA_024733675.1 Psilopsiagon aymara
AGCCATAACTAAAAACATTGGTGTTATCAGCGCTGTTCTCAGGCCGAAAGTCAAAAACACAGCACTGCACCAACTACCAAGAAGGGGAAAAATGACTGCTACTGCTGAACCCATGACACATGCGAATGCTTGTTAGTGTCTAATATGGATTTATTGTGCACTGACAGCCCATCAGAGTTAACACGTACAAAAGGGTAACATATTAAGCCCAGCAGGTAAACGTCTGCACTCTGTTACATTCATAAAGCTGAGAGGGGATTTTAGCATCCCAGCAACACTTTCATCACCTGGAAAAATGGTCCTAATGGTGCTGTCATGTGTTTGTTTCACATTCTTTATGAACTGACTTGCAAACTTCTGCTTGCAAACTTTACACTACATCTGCCCCCACCTTGCTTTACTGAGTAAGAATCATAACACAAATCTAAGGCTGGCTAGACAGAGGATATCAGTGTATTATCCTGCCTGAAAAAGTCACTGATGTTAAGTTCCTTTCTTCCCAAGTCCAAAAAAAAAGCCTTTTAAGCTTGTTTTCTAATAATATGTGCACCTATTAAGATGGTCCACTTGCATTTTATCAAGCTAAGACAAGTGGTGGGTTATTTTTAACTTGTATTTCTCTATTAGTAAATCGGTTGTTGATTCCAACCCAATTTCTGAGTGCAGCAGAGATCTCAATAATAACAAAGAAGTTTTAAATCCCTACACCTGAACTGTCTCAGTGTCTAAGCTGTCCCTTCTGAAAGACTATCAAAATGCTGTGCTGCTCACCTCACTGACCTTTCCGTGGAGGTACTTCTTTGGTTGACTTCAGAATGAAAACCAATGAAATGGTATTGTTTGGCTTGCTGCTGAAATCTGTGTGTCTGACACGTAGCCAGCATGTTTTCACTTCGAAATGCTGTTCATAGGGTTGCATATCTCAGGCTGGGTTTGGTATACTAATGCTGAAATCTGTGTTTGAGTTTAGTTGAAAACTAAACTCAGTTGAGTTTTTTGACTCTGTTCTTCACCATCCTGAGGAGACTTCTCTGCCTTCTTCAGTCATTTACAATAAGTCCCACCTCTCGCACATACTGCAAAAGAAGAAAACACATCTTTTTAAAAATATTTTAGACATGAAAATGACAGTTTGGATGTTACAGAAATTCTGATTATAAGGAAACTGAGAATGGGTAGCACTACATCTTATATCAAACTGGTTTTAAAAACTTGGTGAAATTACTGTGTTTACATTCATGGTAGGCTTAAACTCTACCAGTCCCAAACTTGGCATCGGCATGAATGCGTTGCCCTAGAAACCCTCTAGAAGGTTTCTTCATCTACAGACGTGACAGACACTGATAATCAGAATATTCTGGTGTGATATGCTTGGTGTCGACAATACATCCGGGTTGGGGTACCCTGATGACAACTTTTTGCAAACCTCCAAAAGGACATTTTAGAGGTAAGCAGGTATTTTATTAGGTTGCTTTGCCTATTGATTTTTTAAAAATGCATGGATTTTTATTTATTTGCAAGATTCAGCATGAAAAATTTTTCATAAGTAAATACTAGGATGTTTTCAGCAGTTACTATACCCTCTGGGAGTATTTTGGAGAGTATCCCTTCTCCATTAGTCTGTTTTGGTAGTGATGTTGGGTTATTATATAGCATAAAATATGTTTCATTCCTCCCCCATCCAGGCTTCTATTTGAAAATTCTCATTGCAAAATTGTACACCAAGAAGTATTTTTCAGCACCGAGTATTTCTGATGATGGACTTTGCCCATCTGGAAAAACAGAGCGAAGACTTTGAGGCCCTCAGCAGTCAAGCTAGATCCAAACAGTGCGTATCCAGTGAGCCAAAAAAGGAGGTGCTCCTAGACTGCTTCAGCAGTTAATCTCTGATTCCCCCTGCAGCCCCCAAACCTCAGCCTTCAGTTGCCTCTCTGGGCAGCCTGGCTGCATTTTTCCAACTTTTTGCTCCTCCCAGCTGCCCGCGGGTCACCGCTCTCCTGTTTACCCCATGCCATATATTGGAGAGCAGAGCTTGCACTGGAAAGTCACTTCATGTCTAATGGAAAGATGCAGAGAGACTAGCAGGTTTCAGCAAGAAAAGCTGGGAAGAAGTGGGGAGGAGAGGGGGAGGAACCAAACCAGAAAACATCCAGCACCTGGCTGCAGCAAAATAATGAATTTTGCAGCAAACATCCGAGATTCTGTGGAATCTTGGAAAGACGCCAGACTCCACGACCACAGAAATGCTGAGTCCATGGGGCCCAGAGAGAGATGGCTGGGGCAGTTCACATCTCTCCGTCTTTGTTTCGAGCTCCTTGCAGTCTTACTGAGGCATCAGGTTACACTCTTTTCACATTTTCAAGGTTATCTTCACTACCAGAAAGGATAGAAAGTTCATTCTGTTTAGAGGCGAGCTGGGATTCAGTGGTGCGGCTCTCCAGCCCAGGAGCAGTTTCAAAGGCCATCACCACGGCTATGCTGGTGACAGCCAGACGCAACCTCCAGCTTTGAACAATGACATCAATGGCATGTTTGCCGTGCTGTCACATTACCTATTTGTCACATTAGGGGACCAAGTTTATGGGGAAAATGTGTGAAAATGCAAATATTTTACCTTCGGTTGAAAGCTCATAGCACCATCACCTGTGAAAATCATGTATATTGATGCTACCTCCATTTTTCTCAAAGGCTGGCACAGCAGTGTACTCCCTCCTGTGTCCCCTTGCTATTCTAAAGAAGTGCATGACATGTTTCCTCTTTAGAAAGCTCTGCAAAGCAATAACCAACAAGCACCATGCAATTGCAATCTGTAACTGAGCCTGTAAAATGGAATTGCCGCACCCTTCCCACTCCCCTTCCCCTACCTGCAATTGATAGGATATTGGAAACATAAGCCACAAAACCTTCTTACAACACTCAGTAAGTGTCAATAAGAATGAACAGGCTGATATTTTTAAATTCCTCACATTGAAATGAGCTGTTGCTAGGCAGTCTATAACTGCTTAATCATTAACTATTAGTAGTTTTTTTTCTTTAAAGACATTTTAGTGAAAATACTCTGGAAAATTGTAAGCTGTTTGTGGACAATTTGAAGTGTCTCCCTTATTCACTACAAATTATTAATTCAGATGAGCTTGCAATAGTACTACAGAGGAATTTTTGATACTTATAAAGTGCTTTTCCCAATGGGTGACAGAAACTCTGCAGTGCTGTAAGCAATGACACAGCACTGACAGAATTTTATCACTGGCAGAATTATATCTACTATGCACATAGTGTGGGCATATTCATCTTTGCAGAACCAGAGCCTAAGCACAGCATGCATCATAGCTCTTATTTTTAATGAGTGTTTGTAATTATCTGCCAATGATTCCAACCACTAATCGTACCACCAGCATAACTCTTAGTGCATTTTCCACACACACACGTCTGCAGTGGCCTTATGGTCCTGGCTTTAGGATTAAAACAGAGACCTTGCAGCGATTTTGTTGGGGTTCAGCAGATACCACCAATAACCTTATAGCTACAAACCCTCTTTGAGGTGAATCTTTTTCTTTGTTATGGTGTGAGACATTTTTAGATCACCTTGTAAAAATGGGTGTATAAAAAATGCACAATCTGTCTGACTCTTTCCAACTGCTATATACTGTTCTGCATGAGGTCTCTTCTTGAAAGTCTTGATGAAGTTGTAGCTTAGCCCTTAACAGTAAAAAGCAAACTGCCAGTGAAGTTTATTTTCTTTTTTCTAGGTTTTCTGGACCATTGTTCCGCTCGAGGAACCACGTTTGTTAGTTTTGGCTCTCTGACTTTTCTTCCTTAAGGATAAACTCTCCTTAGGCAGTTATACAACTATGCAACTAAAAGACTGCATAGCAGTTTATTCACAGCCCAAGCTCCAGCAGAATTCAACTGTGTGACTTCCTGGCTTAAGCAGGGGTGCATCTGTAATGTAAATACCTACTTGATTTTGTAGAAAACCAGGAGGTTTTTTGTTTGTTCTTGTAAAAGATTCCTGCTGGAAGCTTAACTTTAAAGTTGGCATCCAGCCTTCTCTGCTGTGACTCGGATACTGATCTGATTTTGTGCTTTTGTTGCCAATTTTATATTTTGAAATTTTTAATTCATCATTAGCTTTGCTTACAAGCTACAGAGCAGAATAAAATCTCATTACAAACATTGTAGTATTAGATTTTATCACCATTTATTTCTTCTCGTCTGCCCAGGGATTTCTACATGTTCAGTAGAACTAATTTGCAGTCAGACACTGAGGTCTTCTAGAAGGCCAGCAGGCTCCACAAACTAATTTATCCAAATAACCAATCCCTCATAGGCCAACCATAGAAGGACACCAAAATGGCCTAAGCAGGCAAAGCCCTCTTTTGAAGTCTGGAATGTTTTGACTGACTTGAAACAGGCGGCAGGAATGAAGGGATAATTTTCAGTGACCCATGGGACTTTTTTGGCATTTTCAAATATTAGGTAAAACAAAGAGAAATTGCTTGTTCTAATTTAGAAAGACTTAGCAATCCGGAAGGTAACCAGACTCAGAATTGAGTACTAAGGTATAGAGCTGAAGTTTACTCAATACATTGAGGGTTTGCATCTGGGTATATTGTATTTACACACCCACGCATACACACACACTTTACTTATGCATGCACATACCTAAACTGTTTTTTGAATTTCACTTTTATAACAAAGCTTGAGTACAGTGTATGTCCATGCAATATTAAGTGAACTACCTGAAACACTGTTCTTAAGTACATACTGTTTTTCTTGAAACCATCACTTTTAATTAGTAGGATGTGTTTCTGTTGCTGCTTCAAAAGCTGGGATACTCACTCAGATGCAAAGACTTACATGCTATACCAGTTTTCTTACACCCCCTGTCCTGGTGCCATGTGATTAAATGTAGAAATTAATATAATTTTTGAGTTTTTCAGTCTAAAGTAGTCTTGCAGACGCAAAGGGTATGTATTTTGATACATACAGAAAGCCACAATTTTCTATGAGCACTTCTAAGGAGAGAGAGAATCTGAATGATTAGGAACAAAATTAAAACATTACAGATCGGGTTCTTCATATTCAGCTGCTTGAATGTGTGTCTTAAAGACAGTATGGAGCAATCTCATGTATTTAAGCAACTGCCTTAGAGACATGCTTTTGTATATTTTCTCTCGAAATTACCATGCAGATTTATGAGATGGGTCCAATCCAGTATTTAGCAACACCAAGAACACAGAGCAACTTCAGCTTTTTGTTTCTTCCCCATGATGTTGACTCACAGAAAAGTTGAAGCTTTCTAGCAGAAAGAGTATTATCTGTAAGGAGGAAGCACTAAGCCAGTAATGAAGCTTCGCTACGCATACTTAATGAAAGTATGTTTCCTTAATGCAGTATTTTGACAAGGGTTTTGGTCACCAGCTCACCCTTTTCCATTTGACATCCTTAGTGATTCTTGGGAGCTGTACAGAAATAAAACTCACAGATAAGGGAGAGAGTAAATGCCATCTTGTGTGCACTCACAGTGAGGTTACAGGTTTAGGGTCTGTAGAGCATTTCTGTGGGGCTCATGTGTGTATCTTGACAACTTTATGGATAGAAATTTTAAGCTGACAGTTTAAAGTTGGCACTTAAATCTCTGTGGTGTTTGGTTGAGCTATAGCTGCTGATGGTACTGCTCCTACAGACAGCAAATTCCTGGGTTTAGTTTGTCGTTTTACATGGGGTACTGAAATATAAGTTCCTCCTGATTTCAGATTTTTCTGAAGTATTTGTGCTTAGTATTGTCCTATGGCAATAGACAAATATGATAGGATGACAAAGAAATCCTGTTCAGTGCAGTTTTCTGTCTTATATATACTGACCTCAGATTAGTGTATTTCAGAAACATGATGTTTAAATTAATGTTATTTTATGTGAGTGTATATATGTATGGCCCTGTGTGTCTGTGTGCATGGAATGTATTAGATTAAATTAAGTTATGTTCTAGCTTTTACTTGAGGAATATAATTTTGTTAGTAGTTAATAATGTTAATGCCATGATTTTCTTGTATTATGTTTACATATATGGCTACAGTAAAATCAAATTATATTTGCTGGGGGTAAGATTAGTCAGTCAAGGACCTATTTACAACAGGAGAAATTAAAATTCAGAGTTTGTAGGAAAACGATGCGTCTCTATTTCTGTCTGCCTTGCCTTAGCTGCGTTGTCTAGACTGTCTTGGAAGTCATAGACTCGCCAGTCCTGTGATTTGTGCACGCAGGATGGCATCAGAGTCTGGCAGTGAGTGAGAAGGCTTCGTAGGCATTTCTCATCAATCATATAGAATTTGTCATTCTGACGTTTTTGGCATGCAAAGCCTTGTATTCTGCCACCAGCATTCACATAGGGTGAGCTTTCCATTGTACAAACAATGCACCTAGACAACTGTGCAGTGCAGCAGATGGGAGAAAATTTCTTCCCAGCTCCTACGGTGATCAGCTTATACCCTGAAGCACAGGATTTTATTATCCTGATTATAATTTACAGAGCTATAAATGTTGTTAATGGTCGTAAGTCAATGAATGAAATTGCTTGAAGATAAAGAATAGCTAATTTTTTTCTCAATCTGTTTTAAAAGGAGCAAGTAGGAGAATAAGTAATTTCAGGCACATTTGCACACTCCTTATGCAGTGGAGTAATTTAAAAATGTAATCTAAATGTTGCATTTGATCAAAATGAATGGGGATTAGAAGAGAGAGAGCTTTTAGAGTAAGCAACCACTTTTAGGGTGCTTGTAGATCAGGTATTACTCTTGCTGAATGTGCGTTTTCTTCTGTAGATATTTTTAGGAAAGTAAGCAGGATCTATTTTTTATTTTATTTTTATTCCTAATAATTGGACATATTTTTCATGTTTGACCACCCTTTTAGGCCTGTAAATAATTTAAAAGATCTAAAAGTATCTCTGTATTCAGAATAAACGAGTTAAATGCTTGTATGCCTTGCTTTCACCTTCAGTTATTTGTACATGAAAAAATAATCTAAATTTAGGGATGGCCTGTTTCATTCCTATTTTTCTACCCTTGTTTGAAGCATTTTTGGGGAACAAGGTACATTTAGTGGTAGACTGGTAGGTGCATCAGATGTGTCATTTGCAGCAATGATTCTGAAAAGGAAAAGGTGTAAAATCTATGTTTTGTTTTTCTCTGGTTTTAGTAAGTAAAAGCGGTAAAAGCTAAGTGGCACATCAAGCAGGTTTATATAGTGCAGACACTGCATAAATCCTCTGCTCAGTCCCTGGAAGGGCTGTACGCTGCCATTATGCTTTCTATAAACAGAAGACAAGCACACTGCCAAATCCTTGCAGCACTGGACGCCAGCTCTTTCTGTTCTTAGCTTGTCTTGTTTATTGTTGCTCAAAGACTGTCTTATCTGCCAGTAGTGCATCTGCTTTTGGTCATCAGCAGCAAAGAGTACCTTGCACTTCTTGGTATGTGGAGTCTCCATCTTCTCAATTTCTTTTCCATCTGCACTTTTAAATAAAATAACTAATTTGACAGTATTTCGATCTGATTTCGGAGAGTTAAGGACAATAGCTACTAAGAAGCAAACAATTCTGCGGTTCTGGTGCTGGAAAAAAAGACCAGGAGCCTTGTATAAAAGCTTGGAGAACACTCAGATTTGGACTGACAGAGAAGAGCAAGAGGTATGTGAATGCTAGTAAATCGGATTAGACAACATAGCTTGCTGTTCTGCATCTAACAGGGACCAATAGCAAACATTTAAAGAGAGTAGGAGAAATAAAGCAAATCCTGTTTTTAATAAGATGGAAGATATAGACAAACCATTGTGTTTAATGCTGTCCTTCATGAACTTGCTTTTATTTGGACATACTCATACTTTGAACCTTGGTGTTGATGAGGTCCACAAGCTAATTATGTGTTTTTTAAGGAAGTCTTTTTGTTGTTTCACACTAGCTACCTGCAGTGAAAACATGGGTTTGTTAAGTTTTACTGACATGAGAAATAATGAATTGTCAATTTCTGCTTGCTTCCTGCAGTCTCTTTCCTGCTTCTGTAGACTTCTGTTGTTCTCCTGACACCAAGGTGTCTCTTCCAAGCTGAAGAGCCTTGTTTTTTCCTGACTGGGGAGCTTTGTGTGAGAGATTCAAGATGTGAGCACTCTTGCTTTAGGGTGTTTTCTGTTTTATTCTGTCTTTCCTTCCTAAAAATGTTTAACACTATATATACCCTTCTGACTACCATTGGCCACTAAGCTGTTGTTTTTAGATAATTACTGGCAACAATTCCAAGATCTTCTTGCTTGGAAACAGCAGTTAATTTAGCACTTATCCTTGCACATCCTCATTTGGAGTTGTATTTTACTTTGCATTTATCAGAACGGAATTTCTCCTGCACTTGTAATGTGCAGTCACCATAACATCAGTTCTCTGTAGGCAGCTTTACTTTGAGCTCACCCAGGTAGCTTAGCAAATTTACAACCTTGCTGTTTGCCATCTTTTCCAGAACATTTATGTTTAATAGAGCAGGTGGTTTTGAAATTCCACTGGTAACACTGTGAAAACTGCCCACTTACTCTGTTCCATCCTTTAAATAGTAATTCATGACACACCTTTTATTTTACCTTGTGACAAATTGTTTAAGAGCTTTTGGCTTGTGAGAGATTTTCAGAAATCTAAATATACCCCATTAACCAAATCATCCTTATCCAAATAATCATTAACTCTTTACAGAAACGCTAGTAATCTTGAAGTTATGACTTCTCTTTACAAAGCCATACTTTATCTTCCCATTACATCACATTCCCGTCTGCCTACCAATTCTCTTGTTTATTATAGCAGCTGATTTGATCATGCTTCCATTGTTTTAGAGCTCTTGAGTGAACTCTTTGGTCTGGATGTTTTGTGCCTCTTCATTTTGTTGATCTTCCCCAAAGCTCCCTCTGTTAATATTTTGGTTTAGAGCTGTCAAGTTCTTCTCTTCTTGCATAGTAAGTATCATGCAAGTAATTAATTCATTCTGCAATGGTCCTGTCTTTGCTGAGAACTTCTTTATTGCCACAGGCAAATGTTGGCTTTTTGCATATTTTCCACAAAGTCTTTACATTAATCTCAGCTAACAGCAAATGGTTCTTCAGGGATTTTTGTTTGTTTGATTGGGTTTTTTTGATTGGTTTGATTGTGAGGTTTTTTTGTTCTATTTTGTTTTGTTTTGTCTTGTCCTGTATTCTTGTGGGTTAGCATTTGAATTCACAGGACATAAGCCTTTTCCAATTTCATGTATTTAGCTGTAGTGTATGGTACTTGGCCTGTATAATGTATTTGGACCCTCAGCATCAGCAAAGCCTGAGTCTTCTGCAGCTCTGCATAGATCAACTAGTGCTGTGCAGGTGAATACGAAATCTAAAATAGCACTGGAGGCTTTGTTTGCGCACCAGAAATGTTTGCGGTATCTTTTTATTAGTCTTGCATAGTAATATTTAATAAGTTTGTCTTTTTGTAGTCTTGTTATCTTTGCAGAGTACAGAGTGAATTCAGCTCTTTCAAGTGTTCTTCACTCTTTTGAATCTGTGTGACTTTATGTATGTAGGCAGATTTTTGAGGTTATTTCCTTACAGCATGAATAACTACAGAAATGAAGCTGCAAAACAAGCAGAGTACACTTTTTGTTATGATTTGAAGCAACAGGTTCTCTTTATGAATCTCCTTTATCTGTTTCCCAGCTTGTTGGGCTTTTTTCTTTGTTGTTGCTGGTTTGGTTTTATTTTGTTTTCTCAGAAGCATTTTGCATGAAACCAGAGCATCCCATGGTGATGTGTAAAGCTTTTGTACGATGTGTCAGTGAGAACATGTATGATGTTCTGTGAGAACAGAATTTAGTACCCTGTGGTAATTTTTTCAGTGGGAGGTTTATAATCTGTGCAGATGTGACAGTACTGCACTAGGGTGAGATCTGAGTACAGCTTTTTGTTGTTGTTAGGATTGTTTGAACAGTTTACCCAAACAGACTGCCACCAAAAAGAGCTCCCTTCTCCAGGTGAGAACTGAGGTGACAAAAGTTTGCTTTTCACACAGTGTGCAACACATTTGATGCATGCACTGGGCAGCAGAGCTCATTAGAGTGAGTAGTAGAAGTGTTGATATAGCTGTGGTGAACTAAAAGTGGTAAATGAGGTAAGATTTGCAGTAATCTTTATAAGATCACACTGATGAATGAGAGGTTTGAAAATCATAGTCAATTTTAGGTGCAAAAACATTCAGAACTTTTCTCACTGAATGTATCCACTGAAAAGAAATAGCTTTGAAACTGAAACTCTTTGTGAATTTGTGTTGAATTTGGGTGAATAGTTTTAACCAAAAAAAAACCCATAAACTGGGGGTGCTGTCATCAATTGCTGCTTGGGAAGATGTGATTCCATCCACTTTTCTCTGTTAACAGTGCTTTGCAATGTGGTCATGACTTACAGTGTGGGTTGGAGCAGAGAAGAGCGTGAACACCTCGCCCTTGCAAGTGAGTGTCCTACCCACTTGACTGGAGGTGTTCCAAATGAGAGGTTTGAGAGCAACTTGTTCCAGGAAAACATGAGGAAAGATGCTTTCGTGGAAGAGTTCTAGCTCTTATCAGGCAGAAGTGGGGTTTGAGTCCTATTTTGCCTTATGCTTTATGCTTTAAAGAATAATGGCTTTAAGCTGAAAGAGGGTAGATTTAGATTAGATATTAGGAAAAAATTCTTCACTGTAAGGATGGTGAGACGCAGGCACACGTTGCCCAGAGAAGTTGTGGCTGCACCATCCCCAGAAGTGTTCAAGGCCAGGTTCAATGGGGCTTTGAGCAACCTGGTCTTGTGAAGGCGTCCCCTGCCCATTGCAGGAGTTTGGAACTAGATGAACTTTAAAGACCATTTCAACCCAAACCATTCTATTATTCTATGATTCTTTGGGTTGTAGGATAGTCAAGGATGTAAGAAGCAGTGCTTCAGCTACCTGTTCCCCCTTCTCTTGTCATCTAATCTTCTTGTTAAAAGCTCTGTCTTCAAAACTTTATTCTCCCCTTGCTAGTGAAGAATTCTGGAAAGTCCTGATTTTTGGAATGACTCAGAAGGGTTTGACAGATAGGTTTTGGGAGAGTAAGGACATAGCCTTCCAGTAAAACTCTTCTGAGCTGTTTATTTCACATTCTTTTTGGAACCTCTATCTTACTGAGAAATAAAAGTCAGTGTTTGGAGACTTTATTATTTATGTAATATTATTTTAAAGTCAGTAGTTTTGAGATTTAAATAAAAATTTATTATTATCCTTTATATACAGGGAGTGGTCAAAGACCCATTCTGAGGGGCACAGAGAGAAAGAGAAAAGCATATTGCCACTTAAAGAACTTGCAAGTTTAGTTTATAGCAAGATGTGATGGAAGAGTAAATGTTAGACTTGTAAGCCCATGTGTTATAAAAGCAGCTTCTGAGAGCTGAATGACAATTTTAACTATTATTAACATGTTTTATGAAAAATAAATATAATTAATACCTTTAATAAGTAAGCCGGTGACTATTTCTGTCTTTTCTTTTAGTTGAACTGATGTGCTAACTGAAGATTTGCTCTAATACAGGGCTTTATTCTGTTGTTAAAGATCAGTATTCAGTAAGACCTCAGGTAGTTCAGCCACCCTGGCTTCAGTGCGCACTTGGAGCCAGTGCCTGCTGCAATGTTGCTTAATGAATCCTAGAGCTTGGGGCAGAAAAGAGAGTCTGCATCACTGTTCCTACCCTCTGTGGCTAAGTCGCAAGCAAGTGACTTAGAGTGCAATGTGTGGGGTTCTGCTCTTACCTTGTCCACTTTATTTCTTGTCTTTCCCATCTCTGTTGACTTCTGTTAAAAAACCCTGTGTCGTAATTAACCAGTGTGATTCCCTTAGCAAGTCATGTATGAACCCTCAACTGGCAAAGCTGCTAAAAACTAAGTCTTACATTATCCGGTGGCAGCATAGTTTGGTAGATCTGACAGAGGTAGATCATAAACTCATCTTGGATAACAAATTACAATTAAAAGTGTGCAGCAGACCCAGAAGATGTTTTTATTTTAATTGTGGTTCCTTCTCCTTTTGTATTTTCTTATTTTAGCTTGGAGAATGGAAGACTAGACACTAGCAACACAGCAGCTCCAAATCCCTTTTCTGCCTCTTCCTAGGCTTCTTACATAGAAGAGTTAATCCCATGACGGTTGGATTATAATGACACCACAAAAAGATTTTTTGTACCTACCCCTCTTGACCTCCTTGATGAAATGTTTTGGCATATAAGTGGGAAGAGAGTAAGAAGTGTTAGCAAAAGGAAAGCAGTATGTAATATCTTAATATTCGTAAGTGTTAACTGCTCTTTATTAAGGGTTTAGGCAGTCTGTGTGGCGATTGATGTTGGGGCGGGGGTGTGTGATGGCTTCTCTGTGCTTGCAATGCCAAGATGTCTTGACTGCTTATCACTAGGTAGTGAGAAGGGTCACACTAACACCTTTAACTCCCTGGGTCTTCTATGTTTTACAGCTGTTATCTGCATGTTATGACATTCGATGTGTTGTGCAAGAGGAGGGTATAGTGAGCAAATTAAGGGTGAGGAGGAAGGTGGGAACTGCACTGTGTGGTGCAGTGCATGAGTGAGTAGTAAAATGCTGTGGAAGATGACTCCAGACTGTCAGAGAGGCAAGTAAAATTTGGAAGAAAGAAGAGCAAGTCATTTTGCTCTCTCATTTTACCTCTAGATGAAAGTGCTCTTCTACACACCTGCCTTTCCTAGCCTTTATCATCTATGTTTTCACATTTACTAGCACAGAACAGTCATTTTTTTTTCAAATGAGTCAACATATGACCAAGGAATACACCAGCCAGTGCCTGAAAAGTTATTTGTGCCGCTGAGCTGCCAACTCCTACCCAACTCACCATAAAATTAAAAATGCATGTTAAGCATTTTCCCAGAATGACTTTGAGAGATATCAGTTATATACCCACCTTCTGCTGCTGAGTCTTGTATCTACTTGCTTCCTTCACGCTAATGCCAAATTTACACTGATGCTTTTTATGTCATCCTAAGTCCTTTCCTTAAGCACTGGTACACCTTTGGCTTTCTTCCCATTCACTGTCAGCTTGTGCTAATAATAAACTGTGGATCTCAGCTGTTTTTGTCAAAAGACCAGTGCTCTTTTGGGGATTTTTTTTTCTTTCTGCACTCATTTTATTCGACTGCTGATGTTTTGTGCTACTCTTGTCTCTCATTGTCAGTGGCTAAGTATGAAAATGTTATTCCCTCCAAAGCGCACACATGGTGTTCAGCATTAGAGACAGCTGCTAGAAATAGAAGATGTGTTCTCCTTGGTTTTGCTGAGCAGTTGTAGACAGTTCTGTGTCAAACAAACGTGGTAGGAGATTTTATATAGTTGCTACTGCTGTTACCCAGAGAGGATTATAAACTTCACTGTGTTTTTTATTGCAGATGGCATTTACTGTCACAATGTTCTCGTCTTAGTTTTTTTTCTTTTTATGGGGTTACTTGGCAAATGTTTCACTCTTAAGTATCTTTAATCTCAAATCCTTGCATGATACTAATTTAGAGGTGTTACTATTCTGCCTGCAATTCTTCCACCCAGCTGAGGAACTGTGACAGTATAAGTCAAGAAGAACTGTCAGAAACAAGTGGCGCTGACAAACCCAATGTATTTTGTACTTTAACATTTGTTTTCTGCAAGCCATTTGTAGGTATAAAAGCAATATTTGAGTAATTAAGTGCTTGGAAGTCTTACACAGGACCTGTGTTATTCTGCCAAGAAAAATAAACATGTCTGTGATGGAGTGTGTGACGGCGGTGTTAGCAGAGCAGTAGAGGCTCTTGGAGAGACGCTGAACAAGTACTGCTGGGATCACAAACAGGCTGACCATGGGGAGTGCAGGGGCTGGGCTTCTGAAGCAGATCTTATCTTAATTCAGCACAGCCTTTAATTTTAATGGTTATAAATGAGTTTAAAACATTGTTATTTTTAAGAGTCCTGAATCTGTTGAAACGGAGGACTAGATTAACTGGCTGTAACATCCAATGTGTCTAATCCCAAATCATTGTTAGCCCAGTGTGCCCAACCTGTCACTAGAGGTTTCATGATTGCTCTGTGGGTGCTTTTTAAAGATCTAAATGTTCAGCAAGGAAAAAATTAAAATTCTCTCTCTTTTTTTTTTTTTTTTTTTTTTTTTAATTGTCCTTGTCTATTTGGATACAATGTTTAGGTGGCAAGGAGTGTTTTGTCAGTATGACACCAGCCTGACGCTGGGATGTATGAATTCTCTCAATGGCTCTGTCTATTCTTTATCAGCAAATCTGAATAGTAATGCTTTCCCTCTCGTCATATTTGTCTAATTAATTTGAGCTAGTTGTAGTAAACTTGTGCTAGGTATAGAAGTTGCACTAAATACTGTCTTGCAGTCCTGAGTATTGAATTTGTGTTTCCTTTTGAAAGTCAAGTGTGAGAGTGCCTGACATGAAAGGTGAAGCTTTTGCTTTCAGTAACAAAAATGATGAAGCTCAAAATATTCCTGTGGACATCTCTGTGTAAATGCTTATAGTAACTATATTCCAGTGGACAAACCCGAAACACAGAGGGACTGACCCCTACGCTTTTGTAGTGATAATGATCTGAAGTCTAGATTTGAACACTGTATGATCTCTCCCTTTGGGGAAGTGGGAGTCATGTGTGCGCAGCTAAAGCTGTGAATTGATCCAGAATTTTCTCCTACGCTCTGTAAAAGCAGTAATTTCTCCAAAATCACATTTTTCTGTATGTTTTCTCCCTCTGTGAGTACACACCCATTTTATCATAAGATTATTACATACAATCTACAAAAAATGTATGCTTTTAAAGAATTTAAATTCTAGAGCAATAATTTTCTATAGCAGACTTCAAGATTTTTATATACAAAGCACATATTTAAATGGCACTATTCAACGCAGTCACATTTCTTTGTTCTCATCTGGTTGGCATATACTGTGGTAATGTTTTGTGATAACCCAAACTGTAGAATACGTTTAGTAGGTCTTAGTCTATTGAGTAGATCAATTAATAAATGCGATGTGGTACTGAGAAGCAAATGAAGCAAATGCCAGGATAAATAAAGCAAATTTTGGACTTGTTCTTTAACTTTTTAACATAAGACAAAGTTAGGAGACTTAATTTTAGGCATCCGCTCTTGCTACTGTGCACAGATGATACTGTATGAACAGAGGGTTACATGATACAATTTTAATAGTAGCAAGAATCTTTTATCTTGTAACTTGGTGGGTTTTTAAACAATGCAAATTTTAGCACAAATATTTTAAAGTGGTAAATATGAAGGTAGTTGCCACATGTATTTCTTATATTGATTTTATATTTAGCTGTGGTTCCTCTATTAATCTTTGTTTCAAACATTAAATGCCTTCCTCATGACAGCTGTCCATTCACTCGTACCATGACTCCTGGCATGTTAAGTTCAAAGTGGAATGTCATGGAGAATGTGGGTAATATATTTAGTTCCTGTCACCAGACAGCACAAGGCACCAGTGCGTCTCGTTCTCAGAGGGGGAAGCCAGCTACTTTCACTGCAATATTCCCCTTCAGTTAATATAATTTGGGGTTTTCTTAGAGGAAGCATCAAGTCTATCAGTGTCGTTTTTACTGTAATCTTGTGTTATGAGTACCTGAAAAAAATGTTTTTAAAAAAAAATAATTTAAAAGCAGTGCAAGAAAGAATATGTAGAAGAATGTATGTTTGATTTTCAATGCTTTGATATGTGCATGCCAAAAAATAAGCTGTATCTGGAGTGGATGCAGGAGAACTCTGGTCTGAATGATCAGAAGCAAGTCATTTTAAAACAAATTATAGAAGCTTATGGAAGAGAAAACTTTCCCAAGAGCATAGTGAAAAGCTTAATCCATATTTCTACAAAATTGCAGCTGTCAGGGTTTCTTTTATTACCCTAGCAAAATGCTGTGTCAGGTGTTACGAAGAAGTTTGGCCACGCATTCAGAAAATTAATAGCTTCCTTACATCAGACGTGTTAAATAGAAACATGTCTGGTTGTGTAGCCAGTTGTCACATTTTGATGTTCCTATTGAAAGTTATTTCTTTTACTGTATAATTTATGCTCAGTAATTAAGCTGTGAGGAAAGAGACATTTTGTTGGAACAGTAATCTTCATGCACATAAAAAACATTTATAGGATGAGACCAATGTTTGCTATGCCAGTCTTGCTGTATATCATGTCAGGTGCTCCTGTGAGCAGTTGCTATTCAGTCACACAGAATTCCAGTGTGGAACAATAAAGAATTGCAAATTTGCCACAAAGAAAAAAATTAGTACTGAGAAATTAATTTGTAACCCTAATAGATTGTATTCATTTTGTCAGAAGAACAAAGTGGTGCTCAGTAGGAATATCTTACACTTATGCTCTGAATTTCAGTAAGTTCTGCCATGTCCTAATGGCTTTCAAGCTTTCCAGTGCTTTCATCTAACCATACATTACAGTTTGCAATAACAGCTTGAACCTCTTGTTTTATGAAGTTGGTTTCTTCATTCTCTCTTATGATTAGCATACTGAAAACTGGTGCTGCACTACTCTCATGGGGAAATATTTTTCCTCTTGTGTGTAGTTTTTTATGTTGAACTTCGTGTTTGCCGTCTCTCATTCTGTCACTGCGTACCTCCAAGGTGAATCAGGCATCTTCTCCTTATCTTCCCACTAGGAAGATGAAAAGAGCAATGATGTCCTATTAGCCATCTCCAGACTGATCAAACCCAGTTCTACCAGCCTCTTCTCATGCAGCATTGCCTCTAATTGTCTTGATAGCCTCCCTGTTGGGTTTATTCCAGTATAGCAATGTCTCTTTTATGCTGGGACATCCAAAACCAGACACAGTACTCAAGATGCATTCTCCCAAATGCCAAATAGAGGGGAACAATAGCTTTCTCTGATCTGCTTCTTGCACTTTTGCTAATATAGCCCGATATGCTTTGGTGTTCTTTTACTGATTTGTGCTCAAATGCTCCACTCAGTACCCCCATCTTTCTACGCAAATCTCCTATTCTCCCAGTCAGCCCCCAACCTGGGCTGTCTCATGGAGTTATTCTGTCCAGGCATGGGACTTGGCCTTTCCTTTTGTTGAACTCCACAAGGTTCCTGTAGGCCCGTATCTCCAGCCTGTCAGGGTCCCTCTAATGAATAGCAGCCCTGTCCTACTACTTTGGGGAGTTGCAAACCTGCAAACTTCACAATCTGTAAACTTGCTGATGGTGCAATACCATCCATCTCCCTGCTTGTTAGTAAAGATAACGAACAGTACTGGCTGCATTATCAGTCTCTGAGAGATGACATTGGCAACCAGCTACCATCTGGGCTTTACAGCTTTCTTGGACCCTTCTACCCCTGTGGGATTGTGCCGAGCAGGTCCCATCTACTACTCTGAAGGATAAGATTTGGATAGATGACAGAGTGGGGCTCGGTCATAGTCGGTAGGATGAAAGTTTTCTTGGTAATTTCATGTTGGCTTCTTTCTGTGGGATAGGTCAGAAGAGAAGGGAGAAGATTGTAGATCTGGTCTCCAAGCTGGCAGTAACTGTGAAGGAATGTGGAGAGGAAGAAATGGAGATACATAATTTTAATTGAGGATGACTATTGATGATAAGGGCTGATGATGGTACTACCTAACAGTCTTAGCAAAATGAAGTTTAGAGCTGAGATTTGGACAATCCAAACACAGAGGAGAGGGTTGCTACAGAAAGCATGTGGGATTTGTAATGTTTTTGAAAAGTCCTTTAGCACAGGAATCCACAGGCTTATAGATGAAAACTAAAAAAGGTAATAATGAAAGATCTGCCAAAATGCCCCCTCCACTTGCCTCTTTTCTTCAGAATAATTTATTTTATAATACACCACAAATACAAGAATGCATACGGTTGTTATTAAATTCTATATAACTGAGAGGTAATTGAATACTATAAAGCAGTAGCCTATGTTATCACTGTTAATTTCCTTACACAATGATGGCATACTAGACCCCAACAGCAATTAATAATTCTAATCTCTCAATTCTTCATTGACATTACAGCGCCTCTTAAAAACAATCAAAAAACAACAGAAGAGTGAGTATATACTCTTATGCTTATTCTATCAGTGGTTTTGGGACAATATGTATATGATTTTTCGTCACTTTAATGGGATGCTATATTCAAATGAATATTTTTCTGTTTTCCATAGAGCAGCATAGGCTGGAAAGCTCTGAGTCTTCCAATGAAACAGGACCTCACATTATTTTTAATTTAGTGCTTAAATCAGGAGACACTCTAAGCTTTAGGAAGTAGTTGATTTGTTTCTCTGTTTATTTCAGTTTGTTTATTTGAGTGCAAACTGGCTAGGAAAACATCACATTAGAGTCTAGACGACAATAACAGAAGAAACTGTGGAGTTTGTGGTTTAGTTACTGCTGCTGAATTATTATGTCACGAAGAAAAGCAAAGACGTATTTACAAGCACTACTTGTGTTTTGACTATAATAATATGCTTTGTGAAGAATCTTCATATTCAGTTTTTACACACTCACTAATTTCCTGTTTTGCCACATGCATAAGGCTTTATTCTGGCAGCTCTTCTCAATGTGCAGCTACTTAAGCAGCTCTTCAGTTAGTAGCCTGAAACTATTGTATCACAAGCTGAGGAAGAAAAAGGCTGTATACAAGGAATATTTGTAATAAGCAATCAAACTTTCTCAGTATCAGGATAAATCCAGATTTATTGGAATTTGAAAGATCTTATTAGAAAATGCAGTAATTGGGAACTGTTCGAGGTGCCAAAAGAAATACTACTCCAGAGAGCAGGCTGCACTACAGGTACAGAAGTACAACCGGGAAGGGCAGATGTGTAGCACTAAAAATTGGAGGGATCATAGAATCATAGAATAGTTAGGATTGGAAAGGACCTAAAGATCGTCTAGTCCCAAACCCCCTTCCATGGGCAGGGACACCTCACTCTAAACCATGTCACCCAAAGCTCTGTCCAACCCAGCCTTGAACACCACTAGGGATGGAGCATTCACAACTTCCCTGGGCAGCCATTCCAGTGCCTCACCACTGCACTGATGATGACACCAACTGCTCTACTCCTGTCCATCAGTTCCGTAGCCCCATCGTAGGAGGCCACCAGATTGGTCAGGCAGGATTTCCCCTTAGTGAAGCCATGCTGGCTGTCACCAAGCACCTTCTTGTTTCTC
>JANRGW010026035.1:0-10126 GCA_024733675.1 Psilopsiagon aymara
ATGTTGAGGACACCAGAACTGCACACAGTACTCCAAGTGAGGTCTCACAAGAGCAGAGAAGAGGGGCAGGATCACCTCCCTCATACATACATAAAGTTCCCCTCTTCATTTTTTGGAAAGCATTTAATTAGGACGTATTTTTAAGTAGACCACCCATTACATCCCATTGTCATAGTCTTGACACTTTTCCCTTCAGCTTCCACTTGAATTGCCACTGAAACCACTATTAAATGGCAATGTACTTTGGATTAAAGGAAATAATCTCTGATTTACTTCATATTGCAGATGACTTGGGGAGGAAAAGCACATTGACAGCTGTTTCCATTTCATTATGCTTTTTTGTTTTTTGAAAAAGAGAAGACCATTTGTTCTCAATTTGTCTATAAATAATAGAGGAAAACACAGCTGAGGGGCCCAGTGTGTTTTTTATAGAAAGTACATTTTTAGAAATCTGGTAAGCTTATAACCACATATGTTTGAAATCACAGTAATATAAAATACAGAATCTTAAAAAAACCCTACATGTCAAGCAATCTAGTATTTATTTTATCTAGCACTTAGCAGCATTTGTCAAATATTGTGTGTTCAGAACAACTTCCCAACTAGATTCTGAATGCCCAAAGAAATATCTTGCAGAACTTCACCAAGGTATTGACCCAAAAAGTACTCAATCCAGAAGACACTTAACACTTAAGTAGCCCCCGTACAAGGCAAAAGGCTTGCTTGCCTGGACAGAATCCAGGCACGATAATGTGCCAGGACAGACAGCTATTGCATGCTAGCTTGAGAAACAGAGACAAATCTGCAGTACTAATCAGGTATCTGCCACCAACCATCTGTTGCGACTTCAAGGACTGTTTCACAGTTGCTCTGTCTGGAAAATGGAATTAACAGACTAGGATATAACCTTCCTGAGATCAAAATGGTTGAGTTTTTCCCTAGATTGAAAGTGACCTCAAAAGCAGCATGACAAATAATTAGCTTTTGTTTATCAAAATGAGTCATGAAGGTAATGAACCACACATCGATTCAACTCAAACTGCTTTGGTACAGATGAGAACTAGCAGGTTATCAGTGACAGTGATAGCAGCTAGTACTGAGGTAAATCTATTTTCAGATGTGGGAGGAAGCCTCAAGAAGCCCTGAGGATAGCCAGAGTACAAAAGAAACCCCCCTCATTTCCTCAGAAAAGCTGAATTAAAAAAAAAACAACACATGAAGGGGAGAGATATGTCACTATTGCACCACAGGAAGATCCCTTAACCTGGAGTATTTTACCTGACCATTTAGGAGGATTTCTGATCTATAGCGTAATTCATAGTACAGCAGATTAATGAGACTGGAGCAAAAGTGGGAGGGGACACAGATACATAGCTCACATGTAATAGAATTCTAGAATAGTGAGCTCTCTTTCCAGTTCTAGTACTATAGTGGTTATGATCCTAACTTGTCCTCTATTTTCCTTACATGTAACCACTGTGTCACACCCATTCCATTTAACTGATAAGTTGCTACGTTTTTATTCATAATGCAGTGTTTAGCAATATCAGTCAGGTTAAAAATTCAAGTCAGATCAGAAGCTGAAGGCATTGGAGATAGTGCTCCTGAAGAAAGGCTGTTTCCAGCCTGTATCACAGCATGTGAAAGCTATAGGAAGCCATTACTTAGCAGAAAGGTTTTATTACAGAGACCGGCTGCTACCTTGTGAGGTTTCCACAGAATGAGAAATTCAGCATGCTTGTGTCAGCACAGTGTCTGGAAAAGATAGAGCATGCAGCCTGGAGGGACTTCTAAATCTTAAAGGGAGAGACTGTACTTCCTACATAAGGAAACCAGCTCTGTGTTAAAGTCAGACTTATATTTGAGGACATAAAAACATTTCCCATCAGACCAATTGGCTAGAGCCATTCGTCCAACATGCGGAACACTCCTAAGAACTCATAGAAATGACCAAGCATCAAAAAGACAAGTTCACCAAGGGGCTCAAGGCATCACTATCCTTCCCTCAGTGTCAGATTCCTCCCATAGGAGCAATGTGGAGTACAAGATAGCCCAGAGGTAGTTATTAGGGTGTCTAAGGGGACAAAATAGGACAACAGCTGCTGCTACCACTGGCTACACAAGGTAACCGTGCTTACATGCCTATGAGAATTGCTTCCTCTAGCATAGCAATAAAAAGCCATAGGAAGGCCTGACAAACTAACAAGGTGACATACAAAGATATCCATTTTAAATAAAGTTTAATGAGCTCATGGCTGCCCAGTACACGAAGTTGAGGTGACTGCTGGCTGCCTACTTGACAGTACAGATTGCAGATGACATCTCATCTAGACTTTCAGAGAGCCAGAAGGGGAATTGCCGTCTACAGTCTTCTCAGACTTTCCTCCAGGTGCTCTGCTGGCAGCAGTCTCTATTGTTCCCCAGAGGCAAGCAATGTTCTTTACTGTAAAGCTGTTAGTAGACAACAACTAGTCATTTCAAGAATATATTCTGTTTTCAAATAAATACATGGAACAGGCTGCTTGATGAAACATAACCAGTCGGTTTTTTTCTTGGTTACAAAGGAAACTGCTCTACTCTCAGTGGACTTAATCTTGATCACAGTTGCTTTGACATCAGCCAAAAGTAACTTCACTAAAACCCAAGGGGAGCATTTTAGCAAAGTGCGTTAGGGCAGGTGGCTGCCTAAATTCCTCAGCTTTAGCCCCCAGTGATTTAGAAGCACTGAATTAAAAACCAACCCCCATAATCTCCATATTCGTAACATATTGATTCACGTTGCCCACATACACACCCTGGGAGGACATGACAGATTTGTTCCCATCATCTACCACTCCTTAAGGAAAATATGTAAACAGCATCCCACCTGCCACATACTGAGTCACCTCCCAGTTAAATATATTTCTTATTTGTATTTTTTTCTATTCAACAGATAAACAGGTTTCATTTGTCAGTACAGCTCACTTCCTCAGGAAAAAAGCTGAAGGTTGTGCACTAACAGAATGCTGATCACCCACCAAAATGCTTGCTGTAAGACATATGCTCATCCTGTATCCCCAGAAACAATGAAAGTCATGGGGACCAATTTCAATAAGATGTTGAGGGGAGAGGATCCTCTCAGGCTGAAAAAGAAAAGGAATAATTCAGTTGGCATGGTGACCAGTTCTGTCACACCAAGCTAATATCCTGCTGACATGCAACAATGTATGTGTGCTGGTTTTAAACACTACAACACAACTTAAAATATGGACAGAAAGCAGTTAATGAGTCACTGCACCAGGCTGCTGCGTACCTCAGGAACAACTAAGGCCCTGTGGGCCCAAGCTGTTTGTAGCATCCCACAGGCAGTAGGTCCCAACCACAGCCAGAAGGTCTAAATCAGGAGCAGGAGTGGGTTGCTGCAGAGTCTGAGCCTCATCTGCGTGCAAGGCAAATTGCACCACACTGCCCCTCTGCACCTCGGCAAGATGCTGCCATTTCCCTCCCCAAACAACTCAAGCACCTCCCATCCTTGCAAAGCACAAGTGACATGCAAAGATTTTGGCAACCTCACAGGAGTTTGCTCACAGGACCACAGAAACTAGCAACTCACACTCTTGTGACAGGAGTTCTTAGAGTGCATGTTCACAATGACTGCAGGACATACCAGGAGTGGTAAATTCCAAAGAGTATTACACAAGCTACTACTGAATTTTATTTACGGAAGTTCTCTCCCACTCCCCCCAGAATCTTCATACACCAAGCCTCCTCCACACATTATGGGATATTATTTTCAATTCATAGGTGGGCACAAAGTTTAAGGACTATAAATGGGCTATTTCTTAGTAGTTACACAGTAATCTGGCAGCAGAATTAGGCACAAATTTGGCATTCCAACTGTCATGGCTTTGAGCATTAATCAAACATTATATAAGGCCAAAGAGGCCCAGGAACTGGCTGTACTATCTCTAATGTCAGGAACTGATTACAAAGGCACCAGTGGTTCTTATTCTTGCCAATACAGCTCCAGTCTGATAGAAAATTATTTGACTGAGGGCTGGCTCAGAAAGGAGCCATAAACTGATAATACCCACATTACTACAGGAACCAAGAAAGTAATCTCTGAGGGTTATTTCCCAAAGCAAATATTTAAATAAACTAACATCTAAACAATAATAAAATGTAATTAGAGATAAGCAATGTTATAAAAGTTATTCTCCCATAGGTTGCAGGAAATCTTATTTCCAAATCCCTTCAACATACAATGGAATTAAAAAGTCCCTATGATAGAAATAGTCATTATAACCTAAGATCAGATTTCCTTTCAATACCAAAAGCATTTCCTGTAATGGGAAGTTGTCGATAGACCCACGTAGTAAAAAAACAGGGTTGGTTTATTTTTGTATTGTCTTTCAGGAGCGTCTAGATATCCTGTCAATACATTTGCACCTTCTTACAGGACCCATATTGACTTGCCATAATGGGAGACTCCAAGTGACTCATCATAAAAGGGGCATCTCTTGTCCAGTAATCCAGGAGGCATTATGAACTCATATGTCTTTATTCTTGCTTTTTTTCTTTTCTTTCAAGATGAGAAAATGTCTATTCTTCTCTAAAATTTACTAATCACTATACCTCTATTTCAAAAGTAGTCACCATTAACCTGTCTGGTGCATATTTATGTTCCTTAAAACCTCCAAAAACAATATGCCAAGAAAAAGAAGAAATAATCCATTAAAAACATTTTAGTCCCCTAACTTGGGAGTAGAGATTGCAGCCAGGCAGGACAGTGAGGCAGAGCATCAGCCCAGATCCACTGGCTGCCAGCTCTGTAGAGGGAAAGGAGGAGTGGAGGCTGGAGCAGGTGCAGTGCTTCCATCCACAAGCGCAGTGACCCTCCGTAGAAGCATGGCAGGAATTTCAAATAGGATTAGCCACCCGGACAAGGGAAAGGTCATACTTGACATTTCCACTGGAAATTCTAATGCAAATAGACCTCTGATACTCATGAATCTTTTTTTCACACACATCTAACGTCCATACATATGTAAAAGGAAAATGATAAAATGTGATGACTAATTTATGTAAATCTCATAAAGGCAATAACACAGAGGGCTGACTACATAGAAACATTAGTCAGGCAAAGGAGTTCAATATTATTGTATTCTGCTCTTATTTGCCACTGTTTAAAACTGGTTCATTTTGATAGGGCTGTTATTTGTTTAGTTTTCAAAAAGTGCTCAGTGCTGTACAAGGAGTAGGTCACAGAGGCTTAATCCTTGCTCATAGTAAGTAGCATAGTGATTTCTTGCCTTTATTTTGAGTGGTTTTGATTATTGCAGTGGGGGTAGGATGTAACAGAAGCAGAGAACCAAAGAGAGGAGCCTTATTTTGCCATCTAGAAAGCCTCTAATTTTTATAGCCTGCCTCAGGCTTGAGTTTTTAAACACTGTAAAATCCTGGTTGAACACCAAAGGAAAGCATTACTTTTTGGAATTAGACCCCAGTGCAATTCAGGTAGGATACTTAAAAGATGAAGTTTACATGGAAATGAGTTCCGCTACAACAAAGTTTTTCTCACCTCAAGGAGCCTTAACAAGAGCACTACTTAATGCCTAGCTGCTTTCAAACATTGCAACATCAGTTTCTATGATATATCTTGATAAGCACATTTCCTGTCACAGTTGTTGTCTATAGTCACCAAATTAGACAGAATATAAGTGCCATGGTTAATCTAACTAAAGAAGAAAATCAAAGTTATTTCAAGAGCAGAGGGGACGGATATTTTGGTTGTCATGATTTATTTTACAAAGCAGACTAAACTGCCTAGCAAACCATTAGGAATGCATTGCGGTATCGACAGGAGTCTCTCAGTAAGGGCAGTTTCCTTTCCTTTCAGAAGTCAAAGCTAAATATGAATAGAGAAAACTCAGTACTGTCAGAAGTCTTAATCAGAGGTTTACTTTCAGTGCAGTTAAAAGCAGAGTTTACCCCTTGTACTATCATCACCTGTTGCATTTCTGTACACTTATTTCTGCACTTCAAAAGTATTTCAAAAGGCAGTGCCTCGTTTTCCCCAGCTGGGGGTAGGGGAAGCATTTATTAAACTCCATAAAACTTGTTTATTTTTTGTTAAGGGTAATTACCTGCCCAGAATAACTACATTTTGTTTATTGCAAGTTTTAAAATGACAAGTTCATCAGAAACCGGAAAATAGTGATACTTTAGCAACAATAAAAGGCCACAATCCTGCAAGCACTTATGCATATGATTCACGTTCTGCATGTAAATGGCTCCATTGACTAAATCCCAGTTCTTTGAAAGGGAAGAAAAGACTGAAAGGGAATCATTGTTTTCCCAGGCAAACAGTGCTGCAGAAGAAAGGAACAAGTTAGGAATATAGAAAATTAACCCATTTCCCATCTCCCACCACACGCACACACTTGTACCCAAACTCATGAAATAACTTCAGGTATCTAAAGTTCCTTCTGTGTGCAACCCAGTTTCTCAGCATCTTAATGCTTTATTAATTTTCCAAGGCAATTTATTTAGGCAGATCTAAAATGGCAAAAAGACTTAAAAAAATTGTTAAAGACAAAACACTGCGAGCAAGCAAAGGACAGCTCTGTTATTCTGCCTCCGTGAACTATTTTAAAAGGGGGGAGAAATCAAACCAACCACCAAGGAAAACTGTACAAATTAATTTATTCATCCCACACTTCCCTTAAGCTCTCCAGTTAGTTCCATCCCCATTTCCTCCATGCTGGTTAACCATTGTTTATCACTTCAGTCAAAGTCACCCCAGGCTAGAGCTGGCAGGACAGATCAAAACAACATCGCTGCTGTAACTGGTGACACTTCTGTGGCATCAAGGCTGTGCCCAAATTCTAGCATGTCAGGAGCTGAAAATGAACTTGGACTTAGTAGTCCAAGCAGCCCAGACAGAGCAATTTCCATGGGAACACAAGAAATATTATTGGTGTCCTCCTTAGCCAAAGTCAAGGAGGAGCAGTTCACAACCTTGACTAGAAGCCGACTTCCAAGAGAGGATAGGAAAGATCAAGCCTTAGTCCAAGAGAAACCTGCAGCTTGAGGCTTTTCAGAGCCAGGTAGCACACAGCAGTCCAACAGCCAGCTCAACATGGCAAAACCCACAGCAAAGCTGTGGCACTGGAGACCAGCAGGGAAATATGTGCCAAGTATGACACCAAACTACATTGCAGGAGGCCACCTGCACCATTAGAGAGTTACAGGACACAAACTATATGCAAACAAGCACCAGCTTCTGGGAATACAGAAGTTACTTTAAGAAGGATAACACCCTTAATTTAGGGCATGAAGTGACCACTTGTTGATATGGGTTAGAGCATGACTTCCTTTGAGCACATTACCACAGATGCCACAGGGAGAAGCTCCTGAGAAAGTCGACAGGAAAGCCCACATTGCTGTGGTTCACTTGCTGAAGTTTCAGTTGGCCTGCCTGTCTCTGTGCTACAGCATTGCAGGCACACGTATCTACCATGAGAGTGCCCAGGCTGCAACCCAGTCTAGTGGCCCACAAGATGTAGTCAGTGGTTAAAGAGCTGTCACTATCTGTGGAAAAAAATCTGAAAACATGCTGAGAAAGCTGAAAACAGTCACACGCATCTTACTGGCTAACAGTGGCAAAGACATTAGTAAGTGGAAATAGCCTTCTATTACACATACACAGGTTCCTACACAGGACAATGAGAATTAGATAATACCATCTTGCATCATGCTGGGTTATGTTTTTTCCACTTGATAAAAAGTCATATATTACTCTTCTGCCATTACCAACTTCTTTCAAACCTGATTATCATGGTGCCATCACTGAATACACATGGGAGATTTGACAAGTGGAAAGAATTAAAAATCAATTTGCTTGCATGAATTTTCCAATAGCTGTTCTTTATCAATTATCATTAAAAAAGAGAAAAGCCTCCTGAACTTGCATAAATTGGAAACTATATAAAAGCAATTTAGATGGAACTACTGCTTTGAGGTTCCTTCCAAACTGAAATATTTTAAGATTTAAATTCGCTGATAGCAATAAATTAGGCACAGGGGAGAAGACAGAGCAGCAGTCATTACTCTGATTAAAACCAAAAGATACGGGTACAGCACATGCAGAGTGAATGAAGCTGTACAGCTTCTGCTAATTGAATAGTTTCTTGTAGCCTTGAGAACTACAGCTAATACAACCTCTGCTTTTCAGAGACACACAAGTTACCACCTGACAAATCATCCAAGCAATGCAACTAAATCTATACAAATATTTCAACGTTTCTTACTGTCCAAAGATAATATTTTAATGGACAAAATGGATGTGTGAGGGAAATGCATGGAATTCATTTAGAATTACAAGCAAATTCTTCCTCATGGAGAAGTCCTATGACATCTAACAGTGGTGGAACCAATAGGATTGTGCAGCAGATTGCCCTGAGTGTACTTGAACTTTTTCTAGGCCTGATGTTTTAGAGCTTGCTTCAGGAAATGCAAAAACTATGGAATTTTTAACGCAGTGTTACATGGCAAACACCAGCTCCTCTGCCAAACAGACACTTCATAGTTAAAAAGAATCACACCAAAATTTAAATCTTGGTGTAGTCATAATATCATATAATGTAGTCCCCCTTTAGGCTCTAAATGAATTCCAAATATTTCTGATTATTTCAACAGGATTGGGGTAAAGGCCATGCATGTATACACCAAGGATGTGTATGATGTCATATCCTCATTTTAACACATCCTTCTGGAAAAACAGAAGCAGCTGGGGGAAAGAGAGCAGGAGCTGCTCATCTGTGGTCTGCTTATACTTAACAAAGGGAAGAGCACATTAACTTGTATCAAGCCATGCTGTTCAAAAGGCTACTTCACAGGGCTCACTACTGCTCACAGCTAGGGCTTTTCCCTCATTTACTGAGCACCCCCACTTCACTTGCTAGTGATAGGCGACATTCAATGTCACTACTGTTACTTGCTAGCACATTTTCTTCTCAGTTCCAAGCTTTTGTTTTGCATGAAGATCTAAACATTGATACAGACTGTAAGCAAGCACTGCACAGTTCCAACCCTTATTATGCTGCTCCTAATAGACCTCTTTCAGACAATCCCCTGAAATTTTCTTCTTTCACCCTTGGATTGACACAGGGAGGACAAGAACTTCTTTCTCAGACATTAAAGATATCAAGTGTTGTATCCACTCATCTCAGAAAAGATGAAACACCTTGGATATCTTTTGCTGCTTTTCTTAAGCAATTAAAGCCAAGCCTGGTCAGACTTTCTTCATAACCTAGAGCCCAAATACCTTTGCTCTGTGAGCTGCTGGCTTGTCTGAGAGGCACACAGTCCTTACCTTTTGCTGCTGAGCATGGCTCACCCTGCATCACTGTGATGCTAGAACACCTGCAAGCACATGCTTGGTGCATCCAAGTATACACTGAAATCCTCCATCACCTACCAGCTTCCACGTAGATGCTCAGCAACTTCTAATCACATATGCTAAGCATACACAATTGACAACTAACCTGATCTAACCATTGGCCTGGAACATCTCTGTCAATTTAAAAACGTCCTTATATTTATATGTATTTTTTATGTATGTATAATCAAGTCACTGGCATATTTATTTGTATTTTGTGTGTATACATGCATGTTTATATACATGTGTGTTGTGTATGCATACATACTCACTCAAAACCATCAACTAAATCAGCCAACGACTTGAATGGCTTTAACACAGCTACCAAAGAGGAAACTCTGTAAAGCAACATGTAGTTCTAGCAGATAAAGAGCTAGCTAAAGAACCCCAAAAAAACCACCAAAACCCAAACAAAAAACCCTTTAGCTCAGATCTCATGTAGGCAATGAAAATGACAGTTCAGGCCTTTAAACACCACCATAGGAAGAAATCCAGAGCCAGACCCAACATTTGCAGTTTATACATCGTACATTGTCCTGGGTTCGGCAGTAGCAGTCGTTTTTCTCCTTCTTGGTAGCTGGTGTGGAGCTGGTTTTTTTGACTTTCTGCTTGGGAACAGTGTTGATATCACCAATGTTTTGGTTACTGCTTAGTGCATTTTGGTCTGGCCAAGGACTTTCTGAGTCTCATGCTCTGCCAGGGAGG
>JANRGW010026036.1:0-16980 GCA_024733675.1 Psilopsiagon aymara
AGAGGGAAGAAAAAGGGGGAAGTGAGTGAACAAACTGCGTGGCTGATTTATGGCTTAAACCACGACAGTTCTTTTTGACTTATCCCCACATCAGACCCTCGGACACCTCATGATGGAAATCTCAACATCCACACGAAAACATTATCCCACGCACAAGTGTTCAACTGATTTACACAAAAACATAGGTTCTATCACAGCAAAAGGACATAGCCTTTAAACTCAAATGACATAAAAGGCAGAGATTGGCAGTGCTGATTATTAACGCATTAATTCCACACCCAGTAACTTATCTACAACCCTTTACCCAGAGATCACCACCAGCTATAGGCACACAGTGTCACTGCTCAACAAAAGCATATGGAGCAGTCTCAAGTAGGCAGCAGGAAGGGAACTTGCCTCTCACTCTGCAGCTGTGCCAAGCGTTTCCGCACATCATCCACTGTGACTTCAAAAAACTCATCAGGAAGCTCTTCTGGGCCAGCAGGAAGTGGTTCTAGAAGGTCCAGGTGACATACAAGTGGCTCTCGGTCTACAAGCTACAAAATATAAATCAGTTTCAAATGCATTGCTGTGCTTATGCTGTATGGATCCTGGAAAAACAGGGAAAAAGACAGTGCTTGCAAACTGGTGTGGAAATCATGTCAGTAGGATCAGACTAATGATACAGAGGTTGGCAGTGTTGTCATTCTTTATTGTTGAAAGAGCATGGGGCACAACTCCTCCCAGCAGGCAGCAGCAATCTGTATTGTCAGGAATCACAGCCCAGCTCTCCACCATCAGTGTAGGAAGCCCAGGGTAGTATCCTCAGCAGTCACCTAATGCAAGGAGAGATAACTCCCTTCCACCTAGTGCCTGTAGAACCCCTTCACTTACAATACAGTCTTTTGCAGTCTTTTTTCTAGCTAGTTACAAGCTTGTTACAAGTACTCAGGAATCACCCCCGTCCCAAAATCATCAGCTCTCTCTGCTTTACTCCAAAATTTTCTCAGTACAGAATCACTTTCTGACCATTCCACAACTTACACTGGTGTCATACTTCATACTACAGAATATAAACTGTCCCCTAAGTTTTCACCTGCAGTGCACTCCTGTCTCACATTGTATCTTCTGTTCCCTTTGCTTCACATCCTCTTTCCACAGAACCAATGGCACTAGCTCCCAACCAGGGCTCACTCCACTACTTCTCACCCTGGGGAGCAATGCTGTGTTTTGGTAAGGCAGTTTCTGACTTGAGCTCTCTGAACTGAGCCACTGCAGGGTTTCATTGTACATGTTTCAGACTTCTAATTTGGCTTCCACACTGCAGGAAGCTCCCCTGGATGGTGAAACCCCTTTTGCTTTGTACTTACAAAGTACTTAACACTGAAATCAGCCTTTGGTGCAGGCAAAGTGGGCAGATGCGAGGAGCAGTTCACTGTATGTATTAGCTACAATAAAGGCACTTAATCCATTTATCAGCAATTTTCCCTGAGCCCCAGCTGCTGAGCAAAGGCCACTGGAGCAGCACACAGCCTTCAGTCAGCCAGGATACCGCTTCCCAGCACAGCCCCGCTCAGCTCGACCACCCAGAGCCCCACATGTTGCAGTGGGCATCATGAGGGCAAACCCTGAGGACAGTGTCCTGGCCTGGGACTGCGGTCACACTTATTAAAAAAACAACAAAACCCAACACCAAGACCCACAACCCCTGAAAAATCCAAACCAAATCCCCGCTCCATCTCCCACCCTATGAGACAAACAGCATCTGCAGTCTCTGAAGGGAGAACATTATGTGTCCCTCCCAATTTAGAAGAGATTTGGGACTGGCTACTATCCCTTACATCAAAAGCAGCACCTGTGTCAATATGAGAATGTAACACACTACTAGAGTCAAATACACAAGAGGCAGGTACACCTATCAGCTTCTGAGCCATTCAAGCTCTTTAAATCACAGAGATGCTTAAGCACACAACACTTGAAAAACAAGCAGCAGGAGCACTGCGGGCTGCAGGCGCTGCAGGGCAAGTGTGAAGAGCCCCACAAGAACAAATGCTCTGACAGTTAATACAGCACTCCCATGGAGTCAGCTGCCAGCCTAACCCCAGGCTCTATGAACAAACCTGATGCTCATTTCTTCTCCCTTTATTCCCTCCTATTTTCTTCCAAGTCTTCCACATGTTCCATTCGATCTCCCTTCCCCCAGGCACAGGCCCCTTGGGAACAGAAGTCTCCCTCAGTTGTCAGAAGGACAACACAAATTACAAGGCAATGTTCACTCTGCTGTGGGCACTAAAGGGTAATTTGAGAAATTAAAAGAGGAGGTTGTGTGGGTGGGACCAGGGCTACTTTTAGAAAGTTGAGCAGGGTCAGCTCTAACCAGCGGGTGAAGGAGCCTTATTGCAGCTTTCCTGGGGCCAGGGGGGATGCCCAGCGCTGTGGGAGGGATCCTGAGCATGCAGAGCCACCCCTGGGGAAGGGGCTGTTGCACCCTGGTCACAACTGCTGCCCACAGCTGCTCCAGTAAGGCCAGAGGAGAATCAGTGGGGGCTCCCCGAGACTCAGAAGTACTTCAGTCTCCTCAAACAGGCTGAAGTTTCATTTCACACTGAACACACAGACAAAAACCAAGCAGACTGAGCAAGACATGTCCTATGATCCTATGGCATGTTGTGAAGGGGGGTTCAGGGATACAATGGAGAGAATTCCAATGTCTGCATTAGCAAATCCTAAACTTAGCATTTAGTACTGGCTCCAGCAGGCACTTCAGCTAACAGCTAACTAACAGCAGCAGGATTCCACAGGAAAAGCATCAGTCACTGCCCAAACCACAGTATTAGCTAAAGACTTCAGCGAAGACATCAGAAATCATGAGACAGCTGAAGGTAGACATGCATTCCAGTCCTAAGCATTCACCCCTCTTCCTTGCTGCAGGTTTACTGCTCCAGACCACTGCATGTTACAACTGTCAGTCAAGCCTCGCTTTCCACACATTGTCATCCATCAGATGGGTCTCCATTGCCAATAAGGTACTAAAATCAGCAGTCAGGAACCTCCCCTCCAGAGCCATTCCCCAGCCAACCAGAACTACCTACGTGACTGACGCAAAACCCACTGCTTCCCAGACGTGAACACTCTTTCCTGACCTCCAGCTTACGTTCAGCCAGACGTCCCCATGCATCCCTGCGGCCTACCTGCACTGGCCCCGCACAGACACACACTCCTTGAGCTCCAAGTGTGTTATTTTATCCTCTTTCCCAGCCAACACTAAATGCTGGCATCAGGATTTCCAGACCAAGACACGTTACCTGTCTACTACTTAACATGAAGAAACGTACCTTCCTGTACAGAAGGAGCAGACCTGTGCACATCTAACCACACCTCAAAAAACCCCAAACCATCACAATTAAGAGTAAGAATTTCCCAACATTAAATGTTCGGCTAACCCCCAATAACAGAGTCAGAACTCTGCAGACAGCTCTAATGAGCGAGGGTTTGGGAAGATGATTCAGGTATTTTGAGACTGTTTTTTAGAGTTTCTGCAACTCAATTCCAAAATTGCACAATGGGGTCTGATCAGAGAAGGGCAGTACAGTGTCTACTAAGCACTGCTTAGCAGCAAAAAGATCTTTGATCTGAGGATGCAGAGGCTGCCACATCAGATCGTCATCATATCTCTTCTGCCATGTATTTGTACCCCATGTAATTTACATCCTGCATCCTTACAGACATAAGAAACACTCTTCAGAGAGAAAGAGGAATCCATCCATTCCTACTGCTTTACCACTTCTCTTTCCCCAGAGTCCAGCCATCACCCTATTCCTTTTTCTTCATCCATTACCATTTGCTTGCTGAGGTACTCCAATTAGGCCCTTCTCAATCTGAGCCTTATTTTAATGTGTCACTAACAACCTTAAAGCACAGGGAGAACCTGAAAACTACCTTCCCGGGCGATCACAAAAAGGAGGCTCTAGGTGCACCACCTTGCTTCCCAGCTTCCTCTCATTACTTAACTCTGGAGGAAAGCAAGCTCTGCATTTTGCTGGCATGTTTCTGTCAGTGATACCTTTCAGGAGCCAAAGACGCTGAGTAATGGTTTGTCCTTCCCTGTTCAAAGTCTCTGCCTCTATTACCAAGGCTGGGATGCGAGGCACTTTATACCAGCAGGCTGAAGCCATCTATTCACACCAGTCTCTACCAGGCAGTCTAAGCAACTGCAGCCTCTGTGATAAAGCAGGTGCCAGGAGGAATGCAGCTCACTGGATGGTCCCCAGCCCAGACCTACGGAAGGAGGGAAGATGAAGAAAATGTTCATGTGAGTTTAAGCGAAGTAGTGGCGACTGTGAGTTCCACAGCAGCAAGCTCTTGCTGCAGACCCACCTCCTACCCACCACCTCAGGGAACTCTAATCTCATGGGGAATCTGGTGTAAAGTTACCTTCTAATAATTAATGTCCTGACATCAAAGTCAGCACACAGCTGCCTGTAAACCATCTTTAGCCCAAGAAATGAAGGGACGCCAGCACAGATTTTATCCAGCCTGTCTCTTCAGCTTCAAAAACCACACACAGGCAAAGCATTAATGGGAAGATTCTTTTACAAAAATGGACCTTTGATGTTTTAAAATAATTTGTTTTGTTTGGGGTTTTTTCCTCAGGACTGAAAAGGGACAAAAAGCAGATGCCATGTGGCCAGCCCTGCTCTGCTGTAGCTGCTGAGAGCAAGGAGAGCGGAGGATGGCAGGAACAGAGGAGGGAACAAAATGTAATCAATCAGCAGCAAAAGCACCAGAGATCAAAGGGCCTGAAAGCAGCCGGCAAAATCACATGCTGTTTAACACAAGGGGAGAACCCCCCCAACAGAATCTGCAGCTGCTTCTAAAGCTGCTCTCACACTGGAAGGGAGCCTGGCTCCAGAAGTGCCTCCAAGTGGTCTGAACTGGACTGCAACCCCCAGGCAGATGCCGGATTGTAACAGTCCTCAGGCCACCACTGCTCAGCTCTGTGCCCAACAAGCTGCAGCCAGTAAAACAATGGAATGAGTTATGTCTCTCCTGCCAGCATATGGAGAAGTACAGACAACAGGACCAGTGAAGAATCCCAGCACAAACCCTCGCACTGCTTCTCTTCAGACACAACTGAAACTCCTCCTTTCCAAATCCCCCATAGGCAACAGTGCGACTGAAGCAAGCAAGCCATTAAACTGGACAAATCACCCAGCCTACCATTCAGTGCTCCATGCGCAGGGTCTGTTCCCAAAAGTTCAACAACACTGATGAGGTGGACCCAAACGTGTTTCTAATACATGAAAATATTCACCACTGAGTTGGCAAAGCCTCTTCCTGCTACATTTGTAACTGCTCCAGAGTCCTTCCAGGGCCTGGCTTCTGCTCCTGAACAATTCAGAAACTCAAGAATGAACTGCCACCACAAAGAAGTCAACCAAAGTAGAATCTCCACATCAACATGAGAACATGCACACAGTCTTGCTAAATTCCTCCTGGATCAAGCTCCCTTTGAACCTCATTAGGCACTCTTTCTTTCTACCTAAGGCTTTCCATTGTTTAATCCCATGGCTGTATTAGAACCAGAGATAAACATGAAACTCCAACTCTAGGAGGTCCTAAAGAGTGGGAAAATATGAAGGGGATCTCTGAACGCTAAAGCAAACCACAGTGATGATATGTGCAGTGAAGGGGCAAGAGAAAGTGCCAGTCACAGAGAAACCAGGACATGAAACTCCCAATGCACAACAATGTGGGGTAAGGTGCTAATTTAAAGCCTCCTGTAGCTCATTTTACGCTGCTTGCCAGATATCCCCAACCTTGCTGAAGGCATTCAATTCCATACGGCTTCCTACGGAAAGCCTACTTCACAGCATTCAAAGGCAATCCTGTGAGCCATCAGTTCTGGTATCTCTGCATGGGCAAAAGCATTTTTAAACAATACAGTTTTACTTCAGAGACACCAACAATGATATGAGATGTGTGATTGTCTTGCTGGAAAAAGGGTCAGAAAGAGGTAAACTTTATTTAAGCAGCAGGATATTTCAGAGCAAGACAGAAAAGACCTTATAAACAAGCAGAAATAAAAAAGGAAAATGATGGAAGCTTTCCGCCTCGTCTGCAATACTAAGAAAATTAGACTCGCAAAAGGGATGGGACTGGACTGAAAGAAAATGGTCTAGACCTGTTTGTTTGGGATTTTTTTCCAAGCATGGAACTCTTAGCAAGTGAGACGCAACCGTAGCTGAAAAATTCCTTTCCTAGCTCTATTACCCTTTCATTTTACCACATGTCACCTAAAGAGTTAAACTGTAAGTCAGCGTGACCACAGGCAGAAGGAACTCTGAGGAAGCAGATGTTAACAACTGTCAGCATGGGATAATGCTTTTACAATAGCTTTACTATGGAGTTCTGTGTCCACAGAAAGGCTCAGATGAGAAATCTGAGCACACCTTACAACCTAGGTGAAACTCTGGCCATGTTTTCAGATCTTCAAAGTCAGGGAATTAAGTTGCAACAACTCTATTCAGACCACTTTTGCTCCTAGGACAATCCTACAACAAGCTGCAAATGTTATCCCTTTCCAGATACAAAACTAACAAGCTTGTACGTTCCATGTGACCTGGAAGGTCAGTCAGCTACCATAAGCAGTAAGTACCTTCAGAGTATTATAAAACACAAGTCTGGTGACATCCAGTTCTGCCAAGACATCTAACTCCATATTATGGGGAAAAAGTCTTAAATATGTGTCGTGGTTTAAGCCATGCTGAACCCATGACATTATGGAAACATCTTTTTCCTTGTGGGAGTTCAGCCTCAAGCAAGGCAGGATAAAAAAAGTCCTCATTGGAAACAAGTTTTCCCTTACCTGTTCTTGCTCCTTTTGCAGTTCTTGGCTGTTCTTAGACTTCTTTGGCTTAGAAGGGCCTCCAGGGCTGGAAGAAGTTGTTGGCAACATTGAAGATGACATATCTAACCCAAGAAATGGTGCAGCTTCAGAAGTGTCCCCCAGACGCTGTCCATCTCCAAAAAAAGGGACAAATGGGGTCGACTTTGGCTCTGAGGAAGGCCACAGCTCCTCCAAGCTGGCATGAGATTCTCTAATGGAGTCTTGCTTGTCTGTGCAGCTGTTTAAAGACATGGCCACATCCCGATGGTCCAAGTCCTTTGACAATATGTTTGCTTGAGGTAGGGGAACATCCACTGCTCCTTCAACTGAGTCTTGCCTCACTGTCAGCTCATTACACTGCACTGTGGCACCCACAGCTTCCTCCCGACCAGAAGAACTGCATTTCTTCATGACAACTCTTAGAGAAGACATCAAAATGAATAAAACCAAAATCATTTATCCTAACAGTATTGCCCTCCCCATTCTCAACATTACCATGGCATAAAGACAACTAGACTGAAATCTCCCCTAATTTAATGATCTGCTGCTTCCAGACACTCACAGAGAACAAGCTCTAGTTGCTCTGAAGTTAAGGTTGGGGACAGGGGGTTGCGCAAAAAAAAAGCCGAACAGGAACTACCAACTCTACAGGAAGAAAGCTGGCTTCCAGGAAAAAGCAGCAGTGAGCTGTAAAGCACAGCTTCTAATCACTCCTGCCTCCAGGATATAAAGCAAAGAACTGGCTAGAAGATCACAGAAAGGCTGTCCTTGTCCCCCACCTCACCCTCCCAGTCAGCAGGAGGCACTGCAGGGACTGGGAGGCAGGGAAAAATGAAGTTGGAGATAACTGCCCTGTCAGAAAGATTTTTCACTTTGAATTGTCTGTTCCCCTCACAGGAAAGAAGGAAAAAGATAAAGAGGAAGAAAGAAGCAAACAAGCTCCTTTAATGTGCACACAGTGGTCAGTGCCAGCAGCTGCAGCTGCGGGAAGCACATCTGGGCAGCAGTTTCTGATAAAAAGCATATGCAACAATCCAGAGCTGTGTGGTTGCCACTCCTGAGCACAGTTTGGCTGGCACTGCTGAGCTGCCTGTTTGCCGCTCTGAACTCTTCCCTTGGGGTTCCCCCCACCTTTTCTTTTTATTATTATTTATTTTAAATAAAACAAATTCACCCCCAGAGTAAAAAGGAAAATAGAACAAAAAAGCTTTGCTCCTCCCAACCTGACGATGGCGCTGCCTCCAGTCAGGCCGAGTGATTTCAGCGTCGTCTTCTCCAGGGCATTTTTTCCTGAGACCTGCAACAAAACCAGAGGGATGCAATTGCGGCGGCTGCCTCCCCGATAGAGCATGTAAAGTGCTCTTTCTAGAAAGAAGCCTGGGTCCAAACATCACAGAAACAGCACAAAACACACTCTGCCCTTGGAAATGAGATCAGAATGCCTCTGTATCCACCTGTACTGCTGTATCAAATTAAAGGCTTATTAAATGACGTGAAGGGAAGATGACCTACATATTCTTTCATCCCACCCATCCATCCAAATCAGATCCAACCTCAGCAAAGCATTATTTTCATGTCAGAAGTTAAATCACTGGCAACATCTCAGAGCTGACAGACAATTTCATTACATACACCTCCCATGTTTGTAATGACCTGTTCCAGAATAAAGATGATCTGTCCACAGAGGCCAGTGGGAAGCGAAGGGACAGCTAGGGAGAGCAAATTCCATAATACACATACACAAAATATAAAACAAAACATTAAGAGCAAAAGATCAAAACACAGAGAAAAGCAAATATTTATTAAAATGAAGCCACTGTTTTGATTCAAGCTTTAAAAGAAGTTGGAAAGAAAAACACAAACAGGTCATTGAACTCATTTTATGGGCTCAGAGGTCTAAACAGCCCAGTGTTAAGTTCCAAGAGAGCTTTTTTCCACACAGACACGTCATGCTTTGAAAAGACCAACATTTTTCTACTTCCCCTCTCAAGAAAGTTCAAAAGAAACACTTTCCAGGTTGGAAAGCAGAGCTGAGGTTTTCGTATTTTTTAGGGACAGAAGGAGGAGAGACAGTTAAGATGACTTTGCTGACTTACCTCATCTCGCATGTAAACACAGACCGGAGAGAATTCACCATGTTGTTCCATAAACTCCCTGCAATAAAAACCAAAATACTGCAGCACCTGTAGACCAGTCTACTGCTCCCCAAACCAATGTAGAGCAATAGCAAGAAGTGCCATTAGCTAGCAACACTTCCCTCCACGCCCCACGAGCAACAACCATTACACAGAATCAGTATTAGACATTAGGTAAAGAACTTGCTCCAATGAGCTCACTGTTCCTTAAATACAGCCCTGAAAGCTTAAAACCTAAGTAGAAATAATTAAAATTAGTTCTGAAATTAACTGATCTTACCAGATAAATTTGAACACATCATTCTTCATGTGCCTTAGTACCCAATCTGGATCACAATTCAGTAATACTTGCTCTTTTTAATCCCTTCTCTAGGTTAAACAGTTACTAGAGTTTAGATCGTACTTGTCTTGGGGACAGGTCAGTTTCCTTCCATGTGTGCATCACAACAAACAGAATGAAATACTGTGAATTGAATGAAATGAAGCAAATCAAGAGAAATGAAAGCTTGAACCTCAAGTTGCCTGTCTATCAGGAAAGGTGGATGATTACCATTTTGGAGGGGAGAACCAAGGCACAATGGAACACATGTGCTCACCACACAGACCCGTAAGAGATGAAACCACTCTGACTTCCACAACCTAGTTTAATTCACCTTCCAAAACTGCTTTCTACTTCAATCCAAGCAACTCTTTGAAGAGTCTTCTAAAAATGTATGGAAAATACCTGAACTTAATGAGTGATACCACAAAAGCAGCAAAGAGATACAGTCATTGCCAAAACTGTCTTCAAGTGTCCAAACTGCAATTGCTTCTATATAAAACAGCCTCAGAGCTGCTGAAGCTGCCAGCCAGGCAAGAGTGGGAGACAAAAAAGCAACAGCTCTCCCAGGCCTCATGCTAAAAGGGTATACAATGCTTGTGCCCTCAACCAGTCTCTGCAGAACAGACTCCAAGCAAAGATCCCCCAGAGACTTATTTTTGTATAACTCTTGGAAGCCAGCAGGCTCCTCCTCCAGCTGCTGTTAATCCATTACATGCATTCACTGAGGCAAGCACACACATCAAACACACTGTCATTTCTTTGATGTGCTGTTCTTCAGAAGAGGAACGGCAAGTAGATTAGATTCCTTCATGTAGCGATCTGACAGGGCCTGTAAACATCTTGTGCAAGGACTGCCGCACGCTGAGAGGAGGAGCAGCCTTACAATAGCTTCCAGACATTCTTCATACCCAATTAGCCAAGATGGACTCTGGAAACCAGGGGGAAATTCCAGTGGATTTAGAATACTTCCCCTCACGCACTTTGAGCAGCTGAGTATTCCAGGAAAAGGTCTCCAGTTGGAAAGTCAAAGGAAGGACTCAGCAAAAGTCAGGAATTAGCTGACTAGTTAGTCAACTGAGTCAATACACTAAAAATCAGCTCAGCCCGTGAAATCTGTATGGATGGCTACAGATCCAGCTTGGTCTGTGATTGTCTTAGGCAGCATCTTTGCTGCTTGCTGAACTTAATCAGAAGTTTGCAAAGTCCATCCAAACCTCTGAGTTTCCAGGGGGCAGGAAAGAACAGCTGTGTCTTATGAGCTGAAGTTAATAATGCTTAGCACACTGGAGCAGTTAAGAAGCTTAAAAAGAGCAGCATGTACATTAGCTATCAGTATTACAATAACCTGTAAAAAAAAAACCAAAAACCCCCAAAAAACTCCAAAGTAGCAAAACTATATAAAAAGCTCAAAATTTTAATTTTATAATTTTATATAAATGCTTATCATTTTATTATTGAGAAATAAGCAGCAAATGTGTGAGAAAGCCACATAAAGGCTATTTGTCACTGTCCGTAACTGACACCCCCACCAGTCTAGCAGTTCCAGAACTGCAACAAGCAAGAGAGCACAAAGTAGGTAGTAGTGTACAAAAGGGCCCCTAAATACCTAAAAAAATTATACCCGGCTCCTTTTTTCTACCTCTTTCCTCAATCAAAAGAAAGATCATTGTCTTCTCTCTAGTATTTACATCAAGACTGTCCCTTTTGACTTGAGTAAATGTCACAGGGTAGACCTGACCATTAAAGACAAAGCGAATGTTAAGTAAGGCTCATTTGTATCACTTTAGAGTCACTAGACTGCCTCAAGCATTACCCCAAATTATGGTTTGATGAAACAACATGTTGAGTACAAAACCTGACATACACCATTCCTACCCACCTGCTGTTTCCTCCTCTGGGATCCTTGTTTCCAGACATGCTACACTTCCTGTCATAACTGCCTATGAGAGACAACCCTTAACTGGGTTTGGAAACTTATCTACCTGAAAGACAATGTAGGGACAATACTGTTTTTCAGCTGCAACAGCTATTTAAGCCAATTCCCCACAAAGCTGCAGAAACAATTTGAAGGGAGTAAGACAGGAGGGCAGGAGATGAGCACTAACTCTTCAATCCCCTACCGCTACACAAAAGATGTCCCTGATCCAAATTCCCTCCCTTGGACCAGCAGCACTAGTCACTCCTTTGACCTTGTTACAGGCAAGTCCTACTAAGCTAGGAAGAAAGGAACAGCACATCGTTGGGAGGTTGGAAGAATTAGCTGCTTTACTGTGGGAACAGCTCCAGAGCAACTCCAGTCACACTGTGCAAGCCTAACTTAATGAGTTAATGTCAGCCAGCTCAGCTCAGAATCACGGGTTTATGCTTCTTAGGCTATTTCAATTGCAGTGTAGAACAAGCAACTTTAAGCTTTCAGTTAAAGCAATTTATGCTAGTACATGTTTGTCTAGTACTAACACACACATGTAACCAGTCAATTACTACAGCGGCCAATCCAGCATTTTGCATCATGTACCCTAAAAGGCTGGGCTGATCTGAATCCTACTGCACCATCAGCTTTACTATTGACCACTCATTTCACAGCTCTTCCAGCACCACAGCCTGCAGACTTCTGAAGTTTTGACACAGAAAGTTACTGCCTCTTTAGATGAGTAATTAATTGGTTGGAGAAATTAACAAAATTTGTTCCTATTTGCACAACAGCATAGCACAGCATTTGTACAAATGAGCAAGCGATTCAAATGCAACACAGCAACTACTGGAAGGTGAGGAATGCAAGAGAAAGAACAAGTTGAAACAAAAAATCTGGGGGGAAAAAAGGTCATTAGGAAAAAGGCAAAGACATCTAGAATAGAAAAAGTGAAACTGGGAAATTCTGTCCAGAACAGAACGGCTGTCACAGCTTCAAGGCTTCATCTGCCAAGCCATGACAAAAATAAAAGAGCTGTCTTTGGAAAAGCGTTTATTAGCTCGACATTTCAAAACAAAACAGTATTTTTCAGTCAAACTAATGACAAAAGAAAGCTCTGAATGTAGACTGGACTCAAATTATAAGATTTATAACACCTGCATATATTCAACAAATGTAGGACCAGAAATTCTTCCATTTAAACAGGACCTAATAAAACTTCTGAAGATTCCACGTTAGCCTGCTGAAAGCTCCATATTTCCTTGAATAATCATAGAACCACAGACCAGCTTGGGTTCAAAGGGACCTTAAAGCTCATTCAGTTCCAACTCACTGCCACACGGAGAGTCAACTTCCACTAGAGCAGATTGCTCCAAACCTCATCCAACTAGGCACTGAGCACTGCCAGGGATGGGACATCATAATATGTAAGCATAGTTTCTTCCTGGCCTTAGCAGTCTGTTACCAGTTCATGCCCTGAACAAGGAGTGCTACTCCAGGATTAAAAGATAATAATGAAACTACAGAGTGTCAAACCTAAAAGGGCAAGGAAAAGGCAAACATCTTGTGTGGTACACGAAAAACCACAGTCAAATAAATGCAATTTCTACAAATCTGCAGGACTTAACCTGCATCACTGTAATGATAACTAAATACTGTCATGCAGAGTTACACCTAAATAAGTATTTTCTCACTGTGTTGCTCACCTAATCTTTGCAAAGTGGTTGAGAAGTTCCCACAAAGTCTGTTCACAGAGAAAGGTGTCTTGTAAACGGGAGCCATCATCCAACTGCAATGCGATCCGAACCTGCCGGAAAACACACTGAATGGATCTGGAAACTGAATGAAACTTCCTTGTCTTTACAACTTGTTTAGGTATTTCAGGGATCTGTAGAACCTGCTATCCAAAAAAACATTACTTCCTTCTAAACACTTCCTGCAAAGGATTGTTATTAAAAATGCAGAGGTGTATTCAAATGATTACTTTAGGAGGCTGGCATTTTTGCCTGACTTGCCATTGGAATGGACAGCTCCTGAGCATGGAGGAGGCAATCCTTGACTATTAACCAGCTTTCTTGGGCCCCTCTTCCCTGACACATCCTGAACTGAAATGTATTCTGAGACAGGCCAATGCAAACATCCCATTCAGTGTTGCTATGTGTCCCTACTATCAGTGTCGGTGCATCTTCTCACTCTGTGAGAGTGAGTGACACATGGGAAAGCATGAAGAGAGAGCAAGAGCGCAATGGGAAAAAACAGGCACCCCACACTTCAGCAATCAACTGTGATTTCCTTGGTGGAATGTGTTTGTCATCTGCCTCAGCTCCAACCAGTCCTTACAGGACTGCAAAATGTCATCTGCTGGAGACAGGAGGTTTTCTACATAAAGGGAACAATGACATTATCAACAACTAGCCAACAGAACAAAGTTGTGTCATCCCACCATTAAAACAGTCTCCTGGCTTCTACGCTGGAGACAAGTATGACATTATTCTCAGCTACAGCAGAGTGATGACAGCTGACATCACCATTCTATAAGAATCCAGTCCAGAAATTCAGACTACCAGTTGCATCAGTTTCTGGGCAACAGTTCAAAGCTAAGCATGTCACAAAAGTCCTATTCAGTCAACTAGAAGCCTTTTTGAAAACCCCAGGCTCTATAAACAATAGACCAGCGCCAATTATCTTTTAAGTTTACAAACACATAAACAGAAGGTTAACAACTTTAACACTAGAACTGCACTGATGGCACCCCTATATCACCCGACACCACAAAGGGGAACTTGTCCAACTTTGTCACTAAAGAACTGTCTTACAGGAATTAATGATTTTTACATGCGAAAGCAAATCTATCTACTGGAAAAATATCAGGTTCCCTGTGCAAACTTACGATTTATCCAAACCTGTGTTCTGGCTCTCGGGGTGAGACTGGTGCCAGCGACCACGGGAAAGCACACCTACTTCCATGCAAGTTATCTCAATAAAGAGACAACAACAAAAGGCACAGAACCAAATTCATCCCAACATTACTGCAGCCGGCCTGCATGATCAAGCCCACATCTCAGCTGCCACTGTTTCAGGGCATAATACGAATGCCACCAGAGTCAGCCCTCGTCACAGCTAACTGGCTGGATTTAACTCCTTACAGTATTAGACACTCATTCCCTGTGGCAGTGAATTCTTCTGGTCAATTGTTCTGTACAAAGTGTTTTCTTATACTGTTTGTAAAAGTGGAATCTCTGCTCTTAGTCTATGGGACAGAGACTCTGTTTAGACTGTACTCTTCATAAGCATATTTACTGTATCTTCTCAGCTCCACAGAACAGCAACAAGCACTCCAAGAGAAGCCTTGGAGTCACTTCTGTAGATTGTTCTGTTGAAATACAAGTAAATTACAGTAAGTTAAACTTTCATAAGCTCTTCTCCTTTGTGATCTAAAGCAGTGATTCCATGTTACAAACCTTCTCCTACGATGCACAGTCCTTCTCACCCCTTTCACAACTTTGTTTAACTGAAAATTTTAAGCAGATGCTACCAGCTTGCAGTATTTCTGTAACTAAATATGTCATGAGGAGCACAAACTTCTTTCTGCCACAAAGTCAGAAGACAACCTTAGCACCAAAACAAACCATATGGAGGTTTTACAGAGAAAAACATAGACATTCGTTACTCCCCAGACTGCACTGCACTGCACAGTGAACTACAGCAGAGACTGGATAAACCTCTGTGCACTACAAAGTTCACTTTTCAATGCGCGCATCAGTTTGTCTTTGTGACAGGTAAAGCAATTGCCTACGACAAAACATCACTAACACAATTTGACAGACAGACATTGAGAGAGCAGCACTAACAGATCAGAAACTTTCTCAAAAAATGAGGAACTCCACCTGAGAAAGTCTGCAAGAAGAGAGATGACCGTCACTGACAGACAAATTTTCATTCTCAGACCACTTAAGTAAGACCATACACCATTTATACCACGTTCAATGTTTATACTAATTAACACCTATGCATTGTTTCAAAAAATCATGTCTCCATCTGCAAGAACGACACGCATCAAAGACTTCCAAACCTGCTAAACATGACAGTAATTCTTGTAGAACACAGCACCCATAAGCTGTTTGCAAATTATACAAAGCAGGAACATTTGGCAACTGCTAAACACAGTGCACGTCACAAAACATTCTAAAGCTGTGTGAACACACTGAGAAGAACAGTGCTCGGAAAGAAGCAATAGAGAATCTTGTAAGAAAGTGAGATTCAGTCCAAATCCAGAGGCAGACAACAGCAACAGAAATAGAAATTAGGAAATGGAACCGACTTAGTAGCTCAACTGCTGAGCAAAGACATCAATGATGTTAACTTCCCACACATTCATGACTACTAGTTTTTCATGTGTCCCAAAAGATATCCCTGTCCTCCACTTGCAGCTGGAACTCCATCAGCATGCCAACTGTAAGCAAAGACTTCCAGCTACTAAATTACCATTTTCCACCAGACCTCAAGCAGTCTTTGGGTGGTCTCCCACTCAAGCATTGGCCAAGCCTAACCATGCTCTTGCTCATGAGATCTGACATGATCACATTCAGCAAGAGTGATAACTGAACCAATCGGGCATTCTGCGAAAACCAACGTACCGTGTTTCCAATTCCCACTCTATTAGAGACTGGCACCATCTCCAGCTTGGCATTGTTGGGCAGCCTGGCAAATCTCCACTGTAAAGAGAGATCCAACATGCTCCTCTGAAACCTAAACAAGAACAGAGCCCGTGAAAACACCAGGAACCATCCTATGATGGATCACTTCAGGGACTGACAACAATGCAAAGTCCAGGTATTGAGCAAGATAACTCCCTGCAGGCTGACTAGGAGCCATAGAGCAGCATTCAGCAATGCAGAACTGGTAACTCCGAACACAGTCCACAAAAATTATTCTGCATATCAAAAAGCTGCAGTTGGTAGAGATCACAGGTAAGATACTCAAATTTATGTTTCTCCTCAGGCTTTAAGAGAGAAACAGAACTGAACAGTCAAGCCTGGTGCTCAATGTTAAATAAAAAGGTATTTTTTTACTGCCACTCAAATAATCTCTTATGATACCGTAAAAGTCTATGATCAACCCACAGGGTGCAACTGGAGCCCTATCAGTCAGTGAGCTACAACTGTGGGTGCGGGGAGAGGCACGTCTGTGGAAGTTACACAGAACCTCGGTATCTATGCAAGGAGCAAAGGGAACTCGGCACAGGGAAATCGAGAAAGGTTAATTAGAACAAAGTCAATTTGCTGGAGCACAACAGCCCACGGACCCTCTCTCCCCATGGCTATGAGCACACCCCCGAGCTCGGGGCCCGCAACCCCGGGCACCCACCCGTGGCACGCACCGCCCGGCAGCGAGCCGGACCACAGGCAGGCCCCCGGCACCGGCTGAGCCCCCTGCCGAGGACGCTGCGGGCGGTTCGACACCGCGGGGCCAGGCCCTGTGCGGGTGCGCAGCCGCGGGCCCGCGCTGGGCCTCTGCCACCGGCGGAGCGGCGCAGCCTCCAATAGGGCCCGGCCCGAGCCGCCGACGGCCCCGCGGTGAGACTCACTTGAGGCCGTACTTGCCGGGGCTGCCGCCCTGCTTCCTACAGACCTCCTCGAGGATCTGCGGAGAGAACAGAGGCGATAAGGGCCGGGCCGAGCCGGCCCCGCCGCCGCCGCCGCGCCGCCGCCCCCCGGACCCACCTGAAGCAGCACCGTGTCGGGCC
>JANRGW010026037.1:0-55097 GCA_024733675.1 Psilopsiagon aymara
TGTGTGCTCGCAGCCCAGAAAGCCAACTGTATCCTGGGCTGCATCAAAAGGAGCGTGACCAGCAGGTTGAGGGAGGTTATCCTGCCCCTCTACTCTGCTCTCATGAGACCTCACTTTGAGTATTGTGTGCATTTCTGGTGTCCTCAACATCAAAAGGACATGGAACTGTCGGAACAAGTCCAGAGGAGGGCCACAAGGATGATCAGGGACTGGAGCACCTCCTGTATGGAGATAGGATGGGAAAGTTGGGGCTGTTCAGCCTGGAGAAGAGAAGGCTGCGTAGAGACCTCAGAGCAGCTTACAGTATCTGAAGGGAGCTATAGGGATGCTGAGGAGGGACTCTTCATTAGGGACTGCAGTGATAGGACATGGGGTAATGGGTTCAAACGGTAACAGGGGAAAGTTTAGATTGGATATAAGGAAGAAAATGTTTGCTGTGAGGGTGGTGAGTCACTGGAATGGGTTGCCCAGGGAAGTTGTGAATGCTCCATCCCTGGTGGTGTTCAAGGCCGGGTTGGACAGAGCCTTGGGTGGCATGGTTTAACGTGAGGTGTCCCTGCCCATGGCAGGGAGGTTGGAACTAGGTGATCTTAAGGCCCTTTCCAGCCCTAACTATCTTATGATTCTGGAAATACACCCACAGAAATCAGTTTTCCTGTTTTTCATGAGGGGGGAGGTAGATGGATTTTCCCAGCAATTCAGGGATTAAATGCCCAATTTGGTTGACTTGATAGCTTGGAGTGAACAGAGACAAAACACTGATTTCAGCTTTCAAGTGATGGGTTTGCATTGGCCTGAACAAATTCTCCATTGTATTCACCACAAACAGGCTTTTCTTCCTGTATCAGCCTGCAAGGCCTTTTTGTGCCAAGGGGTTTTTTTTCCACCATAGAACAAACATATTTATTCTCAACACTATAAAAAAAACCCTGCTTTCCTTATGTCTGAGTTCCCATGTGTCTCTCTTACACTGTCCCAGGGCATTGATAGACTGTAGGATCTTGTTCCAGGCCCTTATCTGGTTTTCATTTAAGTAGTCCTTTTTGAGCTTGCTCCTATACAGCAACTTACCCGTGTATCTGTCTGACCTCCTGCACCAAAAGCCACTCCATTCTTTAAGCACTGAAATAGGTTTCCCTTCTTTCATAAGCCTGTCATGCAGAGTCCTAGAATGTACCCCTAGCCCCAGCCCTGTGGAGTTTGTATCAACACTGCCAGCAACGGATGTTGAGGCAATGGCTTTCCAGGCCTCAGCAGTGATAATATCAGGTCATTAACCTGAGTAAGCTGTATCGCTATACCTGTGTATTTTTACACTTCTGAGTTACTTTGCGCTCTCTCTTGCAGCAGACAGCTTCCTCTTTGTAGCTTAGTCGCTGCTCCACTCACTGATTCCACATTTGCCTTTTAGGATGTGTAAAGCTTATCTGCTTTTCCTGTGCGTGTATTTCTCATTTTCTTTTTTTTTGGAAAGGCAGATCTTCAGTCGCTAAATGCAGCCAGTGGAACTGCAGTGATTTACAGGAGCGAGCTCACAGCCCCTGTTCAGAGAGCTGTTAACCATTTGCTATTCTTTGGAAACAATTAAGTATTCCAGGTAAAATGCAACAGCATAACACTTAGAGCAAACCATGCATTTAACAGAGTGCGTTCCTGGTAATGGGTGAATTTTAATAAGATTGAGAAAAAACATTTCTTCACGTGTCTGAGCATCTTAATTACTGTTTGTAGGTATGTGGGAAGATTGCCCCTGTGTCTGAGGCGCTGCTTTGCAACTGATTTCCTGTGTGTCTCTAGGTTAACCACTTGAGCCTGTTATAAACTAGAGTCTAACATATATTGAGTCAAATACATATATCCAATTTTTCAAGGTGACCCATGTGAAACAACTTTTAACAGAGATTTGTAGTTAGGTTTTGATGGTTTCTTGTTGGTTCTTTTTCGAGCTTAAAGAAGACTGTGCTAATTACTGATCACAATCAGGAAGCCATTTTAAAACATGTAAACCTTATTCATCTGTGTGAGATCAGACAGCATACTATCTATGTTTAATCTGGGTGTCATGGCTTCTTCTTTCAGTGGATAGGATGGGTTGGGGTCCGGATGCCTTGAGTAGTCATGATCTGAATTGCTTACCGCAGTAGTTGCGACATGAAAGAGGGATTTAGAGTAGTTACTGTGCATATGGACTGTGGCCTTGGTGTTAGACATCAGAAGGGTTATGAAACTTTCCTTCTCTTTTACAGATGATGTAGGCTCACCAGTGTGTCTTGTGTCTTGGTGAGCATTTGTGGAGCATGGAGTAAGACTGGATTACCCATGGGCTGTATCACTGAAATGTTGGTACATAGTTTGAATGTATCTTATTTCACTTCCTGATGGATGAATTTAAATCCCTCATTACAAGACACACATGTCTTTTTTGTCATACCAAGAATGACTCTGGTTATCTGATGTTTGATCTGAAAGGTGACTGCTGTTTGATCTAAGCAGATTTCATGGTCAATATGAAAAGCATGGTCTCCCTGCTTAGGCAGACGAGCCTCATCAGTTGATGATCAAAAGCCGGAGAGATGTTCAATCACCAAGTGAAGTTTCAGAAAGCTACAAAATTATTACAGAGAGATGTCTTGCTGCAATTCAACATCTTTACTGATGCAATATGGTGATGAAAACACTGCAGCTCATATCAGAATTGCAGGTTTTGGATCCAGCAGCCTTTATGTTATAGATCACCTCTCTTCTTCCACCTGAAAGCATGCAGGGAAGGATCATGACCATCTCACTAGCTGATGAACACAAATAAGCGAGCTGCTGATGCATTCACTTTCGCTGTTCTTCCCTGTCTGTCCTTAAACATTGCAGGGTTGCAATACTTCACATACCCTAAAGCCAGTCATTTCCTTTTTCATGTCACTATATGTTTTAAAACATGTTGATTGAATTTACAAAGGTTGTGTTTCACAGCCATGGAGCAACTGTATTCTTTTAAACCAGGCAGAATTTGCTTATACGAAATGAGTTACAACTGCTATAGTTCTGGTATGCGCCTTTTGGCACACAAACAGTTCTCTAAAAGCAAAAAGAGGCAATTTTTTTTCTTGGATCCAGTGCTCATACAGGTTAGAACAGTCTGTAATCTTCTCTAACATATGTCCCATTCATTGTGACATTCAGATCTGCCAGCTGAAGACAACATTTTCCAGCCTCCCCCTACTCTGAATTTATGAGCTAGCTCAACCAGGCTGCTGCTGAACACCTGGGAGGGTGGGCTTACATCTTTGTATAGTATTTTAGTGTGCTCAAGTGCAGCAGAGAATGTCTGAGACTGAATCCAGACTCTAAGATGCTGAGAAAGTGTGAGGATCTCTCTGGGGCTGGCTCTCAAATGGCTTTTGGAAGTGTTTCGAATACTGTTGATGTGATGCTAATGGTAGAACTTCCTGAAAAGGCATCTACAATAGCCACTTCAAAGTACCCTTATAATTTCAGGTACAGTAATACAGGACTGCTAAAAAAACAACTCTACATAACAAGCATTTTTTGCCAGGTCCCCAGGGAAAATTTTCCAGGTAAACTTTGCTTCTCACTGAGTGCTGCAGGAGTCCAGATGTTTTATCTCCGACAGATGTTGCTTTGCCCAACACCAGGCATCACCGCTCCTGAGCTGCTATTTTGTGTGTACACAGCGTCTGTTCCTAGAGCTACAATAGCTGCACGTCAGTGAGTTTTTTCCACTCACTTTTTGTCATTCATACTTCCTGCACAATTCAAATAACCAAATGGTTTCCTATTTAGGAAGCACAGTAGTTAAGCAGTGAGATTTGTTTAAAAACTTCTGGAGAACTGAAGTGTTAGATTATAAATGCCCCGTATTTCATCTTAATAGACTTCCCAGTTCCACAGCACAACTACATGCTGTGCTGCATTGCTACGTGCACACAAATACCCTCCTTTTGGTTTCAACCTGCCTCCTGGCTTCATTTGCTGTTTTCTAATTCTAGTACTCAAGGCGACCATGAAAACATCCCGAATGTGTCGCAATCATAGTCTTTCTCAGCTGTCTCTAGCAAGATGAAGAGCCTCGGTACATTTAGTTGTTCCTAATGTGAAAGCTTACCTATACTTTTGATCATCTGCATTTCTGTTATAATTTCAGGTTTTCACATCTTTTTGGTATAGGAAATTCTACTGTTCATCCATCTGCATTTTACACATGAGGATTGGATGCAATGTGACTTTATACAATGACATAATAATACTTTCTTTTTGTTCTTTATTAATTTCTTAATTTCTTTGATGTTATTTTGCCTTTGCCAGTAGCCACAGGGTCATGTTTCACAAGGCATTTTCTATGTTTACATCCTTATGTGCATGATAAGGAATTTTTACAGGACAACTCGTGTGCTGGCTTTATTTGTTCTCTTGAGGGTTTCTTTCTTTCCATAGACCCTAGTCCAAGAAGGATCAAAAACGAGCATTTCATTGGGTGCCTTGTGTTATGTAGAATGAATACAGATCTACACAGCTTAGCCAAAAGGAAGGTTTGAAATTAATATAGTGTTTAATGCTTAAATGTTATGGCTTATGACATACATGTAGTCAAACAAAATGTTCCAGCAAACTCTTCTGGCTTTAAATGATGTGTGTATGTGATTAGCACAATAATTTTCAGGCTGTGTTTTCAGACCTTGCTTATGAAAGGGTGGGCAGATATGTAAACCAGCTAGCGTTAGAGAAAAGAAGAGCAGTGCCTGAATCAGTGCCAGTCATAACATGAACTGAACAGCCTCTCTTGGATAACAAAGACTGTTTCTCAGAGGATAAAACTAAAGGGACTGAAAATGCTATCAAGAAGCTGACAGCCACCCCTGTCAAGTCAATACATGACTTGTGGGTGTCCTTGAAGGGGTGTAAGGTTTTCATCCAAGAAAGTTGCAGGAATGGTTTACAAATTTACTGCACCAGCTGTTAGGAGGAAATAAATTAAAAATAGAGGGAACTTATCAGCATAAAAATCCATGCCAAGAAATAGGCTCCACACCTGTTTCATACTTCCCAGATTAAGGATGCAGAGTTGTGTGGTGGTGTTCTCATGAAGGGGATCAAACCTCAAGAGCAGAAAACTTTCCCTCTAACAAATATTTAAGGGAATGTTGTTTTACTGATAAGTTCATGTTGTTACACAAGAGAAACAGAATGGTGAGTGGCTTTAGTCTCCCATTCCATAGTTTTGGAGCCCTTGTTCATAAATGCTTGTCTTTATCTGTGGCTCAAAGACTTTAAATACTTGAGTCTATGAATGGCTGCTTTCCTTGGTTACTATAGGATATGCAGGTATGTTTCCAAGAACCGGGAAGCTTAAGTGAAGGGTTTGCTGTCATACACAAAGGAAAAGAAATGGATTTGATTTGCCATAAAATATATTCAGTACTATTTTGAAATTCAAGATACTCAGCTTGATAAAGAATTTAAATGTATTAGGAGAATGCAAATGTATGAGAATGTTATGTAGTGATACTTTAGGCAAGCACTTGAAATAACTGGTTCTGTACATAACTGATTGAAACAGAAAACGACAACTAAACCTCAAACATATTCAAAATGCATTAAAAAGCAAGAGAGTAAAAAGAAAATTGCATAGCTTTTTGAAGAACCTTAAACTTCCAGAAATCACAGAGGAATAAAAGTATATTATGAAGCAATCATATCCACTTAAGGTCCAGAAAACCTTCTAATTACACATTTCCAGGACTGGGCAGCTTGAGCATTGACTTGTAGAAACCTCTCTTTTAGCCTCTGGTGCCTCAAATATTTCAAATCTTCTAACACTCCACTGAGCAGGGAAGTCTGCCTAATTCCCCCTTGGAAGCCAGTAGATTATCATTCTCTTAACCATTATTGTTAATTAATCCAGGCAATAAACCACTGCAAACATCATAGCAGACCAGCTATTTCTTGGCATGCAACTATTAATTTACACTGAACCAGTATGGCTTTATTCCAAGTTTGAGCCACAAATTCTTGTCTTTTGTAAACACTAAGTATCATTCACAGCATTAAATGAAACAGCCTTTTCCTACTATTTATATCTGTACATATAAGTGTATATGTATGTGTGTACATAAATACATACAAAAGCACTTAAATTCAAAATGGGTTTTGGAATTGTTTTGAGGATGCACAATTTGGTCTGTGATATTCAACAAACTGCTTAACAGTTTTTCAAGTGTATTTCTTTGAGCAGCTGCTAGACAAATATTTTCTCATTAAAGACTGATTAAAACCATTTTTGTCACCTATTTAATTGCTTTAAGTCCTGTTACAGATTCACCTTCTACCTTTTCTAGAACTACAGCTGTGATATCACAGTTTATAGCCAAGAATATAATACTGCATCAGCTGTAGACATATTGCAGGGATGTTATTCATTTAGAAAGGACACGGACCTGTTGGAGTGGGTCCAGAGGATGCCACACAAAAATGCTTCAAGGGCTGGAGTATCTCTCCTACGAAGTCAAGGGGAGCTGGGCTTGTTCAGCCTGGAAAAGAAAAGGCTCCAAGGAGACTGTAGAGCAGCTCCAATGCCTAAAGGGTCTGACAGGATGGAAGAGTTGATTTTTACACGAGTGTGTTGCGATAGGACAAGGTGTAATGGCTTTAAACTAAAAGAAGTTAGATTCCAACTACGTATAAGGAAGAAAGCTTTTATAATAAAGGAACAGGTTGCCCAGAGAGGTGGTAGATGCCCCATCCCCGGCAGTGTTCAAGGCCAGGTTGGATGGGACTTCAAGCAACCTGCTCTAGTGGAAGATGATCCTATTCATTAAAGGGTGGTTTGACCTTCCCAACCAAAGCAATTCTATGGTCCTATGGTTGTGGTAATTTTGCCATCATTCTGCAGAGTTTGTATAAACAGCCTTTGCTATGATACAAGAATGAATTGCTTCCATGTGGGGGCACAAGCAAAGTGTCTTTCCCTTCTTCTACTGGGCTTCTAAGAAGAGGGACGCTGCTGACACACACATCTTGTCCTACCAGGGTGGGCTGAATATCCCTAGATCGCTTTTTTGCAGTTCTTCCAGGAAGATCTCTTACTCTGAAGTCCTACAGACCTCAGCCTCTGGGACTTCTTGTTTATATGAACTGCTTGCTGAAAGTTAAGAGGCAGTAATGTCTGATGTCAAGCACTGAATCCTTTCTTTATAACAGCTTTGGTGGGTTTCATTCCCACTACTGTTGGGCATTTAAAAGTTTATTATTGCAAGTTACTGTTGATTACGACAACTTCTGCTCTTGTGCTGTACTTATCCTACAATTTATTGAGCTGGCCACATTCCAGTGAATCTCCCTTTCTTTATCTCTCAGGCATTAATAATGACCAAGACAATGCACTTCCTCTTGGAGTTCGATTTGGTTTTCTTACTTTTCTCTCATGAAGATTAAATCAAAGGGTTTTGTCATGATTTAACACCAGCTGGCAACTAAACATGACACAGCTGCTCCATCACTCCCCTCAATGAGACAGGAGAGAGAATTGGAAGGTAAAAGTGAGGTAAAACCAGTTTAATAAGTAAAAGCAGTATGCGCAATAGAAACAAAATAAAGGATTCATTTACTACTTCCCATGTCAGGCAGGTGTTCAGCCATCTCCAGGACAGGCTGCATCACTCGTAGTGGTTGCTTGGGGAGACAAACACCATCACTCTCAACATCTGCCCTTTTTCCTTCTTCCACCAGCTTTATGTGCTGAGCTGACATCCTATGGTGTGGGATATCCCATGGGTCATTTGGGATCAGAGATCTGCTCCGCAATAGTGAAAGCATCCCTGTGTTATCAACACTATTTCCAGCACAAATCCAAACCATAGCCCTATACCAGCTATAATGAAGAAGTTATCTCTACCAGCGCAGATATACTTGAAAGAATTACTTCCGATAACTTGTAGTATTTAAGAATTTATTTCTAAACTCTCTTTCAGAGTTAAACCTTTGCACACACCCTCTCGGGAACGCTCCCTTGCCCATGAAAGCCTGAAATATTCCCCAAAATTAGTTGTAAGTGCTGGATCACAAGTCTGCCAGGAGCCAGATCAGCAATTTTACAGTGGGGACAATCCCAGGTTAATGCTCATGCTTTTGGCACTCTTTAATTTATCCAGAGTACTTGTATCTTCTTGTGATCAAAACTATGAAGCACTATCTCAATGGCGTTTTGCTGACTTAGATAAAATCTTCTGGGTTCAATGAGTACCCTTTGTGCAAGAACTGTGTTTAGTGACTGCGTGCCTGTATACCACCTTTGGCCTTTTAAGTCAGAAGTAGATGTTCATCTAGCAATGGTTTCAAGCAATAAACTGATGGGTCTTCTAGCACACCTACATCACCAAATAGTCAGGCTTTCAGCCTTATTTATAAATCCGTTGCCTAAAAGCATTTCTGATTCTTGTAGGAATATTGCTTTACTTTCCAAGTGGTCACTTATAAAAATGTTTGATATAAAAGTAGTTAACTGAGCTTTCATCATCTCACATGAGCTGTGTTTCTCTCTGGAGCTACCTGGACCTCTGCACTTCTCATTCAGATATTACATGTAAGAACTTACAATTCAGGATGAATCTGTTACTACTTGTCTTGTCCAGACAGCAGAGCAGAGGATCACCACCGGTTTGCTGTAGTGCTTGAAAGACGAGTGTTCTGAACCATGAACCATCTTTGCTGTATGGCTTCATCCTTAGTAATTCATTAGCAGGGAGGAGAACACCTCACCCACAATCACAGCTGATGACTTGTGATAGCTGAAGCTCTTGCTCTGTGCATGGCATTGTATGTTGGTCATGTAGAGAGAAATCAGTACAGATGCAGTTTGTGTTTTGGTAACCTCTGTAGTGGGGATTGTCCTGATTAACAGCCTTTTGTGATGACATAAGGAAAATGGAATTTGGATGGTACACTTCTCTCAGCTAATCTTCATTTTTTTATTTGCCATTCTGTTCCTGGTCCTTTGCTATTTCAGCAGCTATTTCAAAGTCCGTTGTGCAGCCCATACTTTTCCTTCCCCCCCCCCCCTCCACTTTCAGCAGTAAAGCACTGTGAGGCAAACCTCCTTTGTAGACACCGTATTCTGTGTGTGTTTAAATGACTTTAATGTGTGCTGAGTCTTTCCCACTCCTCTTTTTACTTGTCACAAGTTGTGAATTTATCACTATTACCTGCGACTAAGGAGAGTCATCAAAGGCAAACAAATTACAAGTTGTTTTCTGCACCAGACGGATTTCAAGTTTCCTGAGGGCTCTGAGTATTTGTTTATTTCCCAGAAAGAATTAGATAGTTAATTCCCCAGCATTTCTTGCTGTTCTTTTACATCAGCTTCTCTGATAAATCATTTGGGACATCACATAATCAAGTGTTGCCATAAAACCTTTATACAGATCTATAAACTAGATTACATTGTGTGGGAAATCATTAACCTCCTCTACTTGAATTGTGCTGTTTGTACTAAAAAGGTGCAGATAAGCATTGGTACAGAACAGTAGCTTTCACATTTATCCTCTGGCTCTGCTTAAATCCACTCAATGGTATCATCAGAGAGAACATCTGGAAAGAAACACCTGGTGATTCCAAATCCCCTGTTGGTTTTGCTGATGGTGGTGGTGGGGTTTTAATCTCAATTTTCTCTGCCAAGCCTTTGTCTTTTATCTGTGACAACAGCTGAGTTGTTCTCAATAATTAAAAAAAGGGGCATTACTGGTTGGAAACTACTTTAATATTCCCAGCCCATCCTGCACTGGCATAATCAGGGCACATACTGAATAATTTCTTGCTCTACAGTAGATGTTTAAGCTCATCTCACTGATGGGAACATTAAGACTATCTCCAGCAAGTAAATTAAACAGTGTCTGGGAACAGTCCTAGGCACTAGAATACAATAATCTCTTCTGATGCACTGTTAGAAGCATCTGTGACATGGTGTTTGCCTGCGTCAAGTAGTGCTTTCCCAGATAATTCCGGAGTCTGGAGCAGGAATTAGAAAATAACAGAGATCACTCCCCACGAGGCTCTTTTTATGCATATGTGTTGTTTTGGAGGTTACTAGCTTAGACAATCACTGTTCCATGTCAGTTGGCCTCAGTGCTCATGAATGGGTTTTGTGCATTTAAATCACCTCTGAACGTGGCCTAATTTAGCCATCTGAGAATAGCATCCCCAGGTCCAGCCCTCGCAACTGGGATAAGCAAAGTTCAGATGTCACCCTCCTCCATCAGCATAGACAGCAAAACGTTGCGGATATCTTCCCAGCCTCATAGCACAGGTTAGTACTGAGCAAGTGAAGAAATGGATTAGATTCAGCACTATTTTACACTTCTTTCACAGCATCGCTTCTAGTGGAATTCATTGTAATCTATTCCATTTGATAAATAATGTCTCCATCTTTGGGTTTTGCACTGCTATTGAGAACTGTAGCAATTTCCCCATCATACCAATGCAAAGTCTTGACCAATGGAAAACTACAGTTACCTGCACATTATTAATGTCCTGGTGCTCACATGGGGAAAAAAATCCTTCCAGCAGAACACGAAGTTTGTTCAGAACATGGACATGCCCTTTACCCCTCACAATTGTGTCTGCAGTAAATCAAATAACGGGGAAATAAAATCAGTTACACGGTAAAATCAATCAACCGTCAAAACCACAAATCAAAGCAAGAGCAAAGAAGGGAAAATTCGCCTTTCTAAAACCTAAGAATTATTGTCAAAGAGGGAGGCCACAGCAGCACCATGAAGTCCCAGAATTTTTCTATAGCTCTTGGTTGCTCATGAAATATTATGTAGGATTTCTATTCTTCCTTCCAGATATTGTGGTGATGGAGAATAGCAAAATGTCTTAAAGGAAGACAGATGATTGCTATGTTGAATCAAGCCGTTAATATTTATGTTCATCATTAATAATTTCATGCAGTCTTTTGGAAACTTCACAAACATTTGCCACTCCTTGGAAGAAACAGATATTTTCCTCATTTAATAACAGGGTCATGGGGAGAAGGAATATATGCCTTTCTTTTTGTCTCAAGATGAGAGTGGAAGGGGCTGTCTCCCAGCTCTGCATGCTGAAAGACACTGGTTGAGCTTCTTGATAGATGATATCATAATGCTGCAGCATAGCACCCCTTTTGATGTCAGATCTACATAGAAATACTGGCCCATATAAAGTGAAACATTGTTTTGTTTATATAATAAAATATTTCACAGGTATGACATATTGGTAAGTGCAGAGCAAGGCTGGCAATTTATATCCGCATGTGGAATATAAAGATAGGATTGTACATTCATAACGGCACACAACTGCTGCTGGAATTGTGTTTCCAAGCAGATTGGTTGTTTATCCCCATTCCTGTGCAACTCATGTTGGGAAAGCATCATTCTTTTTCCTCTAGGTTCTCCTGTAGCCAATCCCTGTGCAGCACAGAATACAGAAAGCGTTCAAGCTGCTAAATCTCAGTTTTCCATATTTATTCTACTGGGGATCTGAAATTTAAATTAAAAACTCTCAACTCTTTATTTATCGTTTTTTTATTAAAAAAAAAAAAGGAGAAAATTTGATTTTCCTCTTTGCAAATAATTTTTGGGCCCCTGTTGAGAGCATTTCATGGGCACTGTTACCTGATGTCCCAGATCATACAGTTTTGCTGAACTTGGAAATGATTAATCCGAACATTCAGTGCATTTTTACTGCTATTTTCATTTTTAAAAGAAGTAGGATGTTTGATGTGTGGCTTTCTGATTTCACGATTATGGCATGAGGTAGATCAGCTGAGGGTACTAAATGTTTATCGGTGGTTTCAGAAGTGCACTGATTGATATCTTGCAGGAAATCTAGCAAGGGGAAGAATTAAAATTAATTCTGTCTAAATTTTGGCTTCTAACTAGCAATTATGTTAAAAGTTCAGTTGTTCTAGACTGCCTTTTTAGTCAGTGGACAGAAACACCTTCATCTGACAATGGATTATTTCCGTTCCCCAAATGCTTTAATCTATCAGCTAAGTGTTTAGAGTTAGGGTGAGAGGAATTTGTCCCCTCAAATACTCCAATGCCAAGATGTAGCTGGATTTTGAGCTATTCACTTTGATAAATTTTTTGGAGGTACCTGGAAAGGTCTTCAAATGTGCAGAAGGCCCCCAGAGAATGTTGACCTCATCACTGGGCTGGAAGAGCTCTACAGCTCGTGAGTTTATTATGGCTTATGTAAACTGTGCTCGTCTCATGTAGACTATGCAGGCTGCAATGTTTTCAGAGGGTGGAAGAGGATGTTTGTGTACCAATATATATGTGAATCTTCCTTTCTGTAGTGGGTCATAAAGCATTATGGGGATTATTCCCACCTGGAAGCTGCTCTGTCATTTCCATGAGGGTGCTGGCACCACTCTGTTCCTGGGATTTTTCAATCCAAATTTGTCCTCTCATACTTGTCTAGAGCAGGCTATTCCTCCTGCTGCCCAAAGGGCCTGTTTTCCCAGTAATGGTGCTTTGGCTGTTACATCCCTTTTACACACAGGCATTTACTGTTTGGGGAGTACAGGGAGAAGTGGATAAAAACTCATAATGCCACCATCCATCCAGTGTTTCAAAGGTGATTATATTCGCCACAAGGCATAATGCTCTTGCCTTTTTCAGTTTTTTCTCTAGCATGCTGAATTGTCAGCAGGGTAAATAGTTACCTTTCTTCATAAATAACTAGTGCCTTTGTATCAGACCTAGGTCCAGCCATGGACCAGTGAAGCTTTGAATAGCACTGGAACAAACCAGTTGCACAAATGTGAGAAGCTTATGCAATTTCTTCTGGTTAGGATTCACTTTGAGGTTGTTTACCCATCCTTAAACACAAACAGGGAAGGTCTATTATTTGATCAGGCCTGACTCTCAAACAGACATCTCATTATAGTGGCTTTCAACAGCACAGTCATGTTTTCAAGCTTTGAGAGGTGCAGCAGCTCTTCATTATTACAAAAATGAAGGGAAAAGAATAAATAAAAGGGTGCTCATTTCTGTAATGGCTATTGAGGGACAAATCTCTCTTTCTTTGTCATGCCTGGTCAAAGGCTGATTCAGAAAGATGCTTCATATCCCACCATACCCCTGGAATCAGTGGGTGGTTTCAGATATTCTGGCTAAAACCCATTTTTAATGAAACTAAGTACCATAATTCTCATCAGAATTAAATAAGAGGGAGGGCACCTGGCACTTCAGCTAGCACAGAGATATCTAGTCACAACCACCACCGGTGTTTCCCTGGTACTACCTCAGTCTTGTAATCAGTCATAATAGAAATCTCCCCCCTCCCTCCCCAGCTAAAATCTCTCTTTCTTTTCCACCCTTTCCTTTTTCTCCATTCCTATTTCACCTTTGCAGATGAGATTGGGGTCTTTGGGAATAAAATCTCATTTGAATTCAGAAACCAACTTTTAAGAGCAACTCAGTACATCTAGTGAGACAACGTCTGATCTGTCCAAGCTCTAATCGATTTAATAGGGCCAAGGGCATAGGCAGGCAGGACTTCAGGATTTTTCTTCTTATTTCCACAGAGCCCTTCTGGGTATTTCACAAAGCTGCTAAAGTTCACGTTCTAGGACAAGGTAAAATGTCTTTGAGGCATCGAATAGCACACATTTAATGAAGATAGAAAGCCAATCACTTAACATCAGATGAGGAACAGCAATTTCCTTCAGTCTGGCACTTTGTGTATTGAACAAAATTGCATGAGAGCTTTGAGCACTAGGAGAGCTGTCAAGCGGCTGTTTGTCTGGGAGCTGGAGCAGTCCCCTTGGAAACAGCTTAAACCTTTTAAATGAAAGCATTACAAAATGTACATCTGTATGTAATATATTGTCCATAGCCTGAACTGTCAAGGGCCAGGAAACGCTGTGTTTATGTATGTATGTTTTTTCCTGATAGTCATTTTCATGCTTTCACATGTAAACAGAGCCTTCTTTAAGATTGCAGACTATGTGGCTACTCAATGAGCAAAGCATCATATAAAACGTTTGCCCTTAAAACTAGTACAGCCGGGTTATCTGACCTTTATAATTTACCTCAAAATTGGTGATTCTCTCTGGGCCTCTCTATTGCAAATACATAGGCATTTCTTGTTAGATAAGGCAAAATGGGAAAGTTGACAGTCATCCTTTGAGTTAGTGTTTTTTGGGGGGTGACCTGTTAATAGGCATACTTGTTGCCATGTTATCACCTATATATTACACTGATACAAATTCACAAGTCTTTATTAAACCACCATAAGTGATCTGTGAATGCAGACTCTGGGGAAACATGTTACTTGCTCTATTTTCTAACTCTTACTTTTATAAAGCAGTGTATTTAATTTCCTCATTGTATTTTTTTTTCCTGGCAACTATGAAAATTCCTAAAAAAGAATACAAGGATGGTACATATAAAATATATCCCTCTGGGACACACTTGGTCTCGTGGTCTCATATTGATCTAAATGTGGGGGTGTTCTTTTGAAATCAGCTCACTTAACAAGTTTAACTGCTTTAAGTAAGAGGAAAATCAAGCCTATTTTTTCTAGTCCTTCTTTCTCCCTGAGCTTTCCTCTATCCTCTGCCTGCTCAACTTGTACTCGCAGCAGCGACTTTCTTTAATGAAAAGTAATGCTGAGCACTGAGCAGATTCCACTTCAACTTTGACACTAGACGTGGATTTAAAGTATCTGACAGAGCTGCAGACTACAGCTGATTGGGCACTTCGGCAGTTGTAAAATATTGCTTTTCTTCCTCCTTCTTGCCTTTTGCATCTCACTTTTTTCCTCTTATTGCTCCCTTCTATTGCTTTTAGCCCCCACCCCTTTTCCTTGAATTTTGCCAGCAGCTTCCCCCAGTAGTATTCACTGACAGATATTCTTGGTCTTCAGCACTAAGACTCTCACCCTGCCCTGCTCAGAATTCAGTCCATCAAGTAGGTATTTGACCAAAAGGATCATATACCTGTGCAACAAGATCACAAGATCAACATCAACTGGTATTTCATCACAAGTTCCTTCTAGATGTCTTATGAGCAAGGTCTACAGGGGTTGATCCACCCGAAAGCAGGGCATTGACTATCCCCTTGCATGAGAAAACTGATAGCTGATTAAGTGTCTTGGTAGAGTATCCAGTGGGAATCTCATCTTCTTTTACAAGCACAAGGACATAATTTCTATTGATTTCTGTTAACCTTGATGTGAAATAGTAAAGGAAAATACAAATGGAAATACCATTCTCTCTCCCCCAGAATAACAGCAAAAAGTGCATGGGGTGGTTACACAGTTGTGATCTTCATCATAAAACTTTACTTATTGGCACTGAAAATCCAACCCTTCTCTTGTTCTCCAACAGACCTTTCCTATTATTTGTGTATTATCAGAGGGAAAATGATGCTGAATTTGGGAGAATATACAAAGAGAATTGGTCCAGTTATCACAGAAGAACAGGAGAGCTGTGTTGCTATTTTCTGAGTGTTTTTATGATGATACATGGGATTGTGGTTGCTATTTTGAAGATATTATTCATGTCATGACTATGATCCATTGGGATCAAAATAAATCCACACTTATTTAAAATAAATCAAAATAAACAAGTATAAACCAGGCCTACTGTAAGCAACTGTGGGAGACAATAGGGTCTGTATGACAACTGGATAGATTTTAGAAACTGAAAATTGAGAAAGCCTCCAACCCATGATTGAAAAGACAGCTACTGCATGGAGTAGGAGTTTATAGATCAACAGGACAAACTATCAATTTTCAATGGAATATTAGCAGTAGTTTAATGAGATTAACCACCTGGGAAGTGTGGTGGACCAAGTTCAGAGGTGCACTTGGAAGAGAGTCCAGGCTCCAAGCCGCAGCTGGAAAGGAAGGTTGCTTGCTGGGTAGAAAGGAGCCGCATCTTTTTTTCATTCCCCCTATCCTTCAATTCTTCCTCCAGCCTTTAATCTTCAGTTACTTTACTCTCCCAGCAAGTAATCTGACCACTTGATCCAGTCTCTCCCAGGGAGATATCCCACCCTCCTGCCTTCCAGAGGCTACTGAATAGAATTCAGGCTGGCAGCTCTTGTGACATCTTAGCTTTCTTCTGTGGAAAAAAAGGGGATCATGCAATACCACCAGGAATAAAAAAGGAAACTATGATAAAATACAGGGCTTATAGAATGAACTGCTTCTTGCTAATTTAGCCATCTAACGATCAGTTATCTAGCTGGTTGTGGGTGTTTTAAATAAACAACATCATGCTGAAATATCACTTGAAAGGTATTCATCACGACATCTCTTTCTCTGGCTGAACAGATCCCAATTTATTGGGGTCTGGGAAAATATTTGGTGACTCAACTCTCAGTATGCTTGCCTGCCTGTTTTTCTAGAAGTCTATGTTGGTCACTTGTCTTGGTGAGTTACTGGACCAACCTATTGCAGTCATCCCCAGGGGAATCACTTGGGCTTCCTGTACTATTAGTAGAGAGAAAGAAAAGAATTCTCTTGGGGGTGATTTTTCAATGCTTGTTTATAGAAAGTTCATCTTTTGGGGTCCTACATTTTGGGTTGGAAAGGGCCTTAAAACCCATTTCATTCCAACCCCTTGCCATGGGCAGGGACACCTTCCATTAGAGCAGGTTGCTCTAAGCCCTGTCCAACCAGGCATTGAACACTGCCAGGGATGCATCAGCCATAGCTTCTCTGTGCCAGGTTATTGGACCTGGTTCCTCCAAGCAGCATCGAACATGTTCCGCTGCCTCACCACCCTCAAGTAAAGAATTTCTTACTTGTATTTAATCTGAATGTTCCCTTTGCTGACATGGCCATCATCTGGACTTGCTTTAACAGGTTCATGTACTGTAAAAAAAATATAAGGTAGTACAAGATGAAGATCTTGAGCATTGCTAAAAAATACACCATTTGTTTATTATTTGCACTCCAGCTAATGACAATGATATTGTATTGCAGCAATGACAAGCCCCAGTTGGACTTAGACCTCACTTTGAGAGACTTCAGACTGCAAGAGTCTTAAGAGAAAGTGAAGTTGCTGAAGTGAGCCAACCAATATTGTTGTCGTCAGCAAACTTGCAGGAAGTCAGTGGCAGAGCTTGGAATGTGTCTTCTAACTCCCTGTACACTGCTTATGGCAGGATAGCATTGTGCTTCGAGTCAACCAAGACTGTGATTTATTTTCTTTGCAGGAATATTTATTATTAACCGGCTGTTTTCAGCCCACCTCATCTATCTGAAAGACTCTGAAGGAAGAAAAGATCTAGCTCTTCCCTGGGAAATAGTTTACAGTTTTCTGGATATGTCTGGATTAACTGTCTCTACTTCTTCCTTTTTGTTGTGGTTTAAGCTCAGTCAGCCAAACAGCCTTTCTCTCACACACCCCCCAACCCCCCCCACTTTCTTCCCTCCTGCTCTAGGAGGGATGGGGAGGAGAATCTAAGGAATGTAGCTCCCATGGGTTGAGATGCGAACAGTCCAGAAACTAAGGTATAACACAAATCACTGCTGCTACTACCAAGAATAATAATGGTAAGGGAAATAACCAGGGAAGAGAATACAACCGCTCACCCCCTGCTGACTGATACCCAGCCCAACCGAGCAGTGATCCAACCCTTCTGGGTAACTGCCCCCAGTTTATATAGTGGGCATGACGTGCTGTGGTATGGAATACCTCTTTGGTCAGTTTGGGTCAGGTGTCCTGTCTCTGCTTCCTCACAGCTTCCCCTCTTCCCTGGCAGTACATGAGACTCAGAAAGTCCTTGGTCAGAGTAAGCGCTACTGAGCAGCAACTAAAAACATCGGTGTTATCAGTGCTGCTCCCAGGCTGAAAGTCAAAAACACAGCACTGCATCAGCTACTAAAAAGGAGAAACAATGACTGCTGCTGCTGAACCCAGGACACTTTTCCAATTTCACTCCACCACATTTAATTCTCCACCTTTAGCAGCCCTAAATAATTGCTACATGAACTACTGTGCAGTAATCTAATAAGACAGTAAAGTGTGCCTGACATCCTAACCAAGATAGTAAATATTTAATAGAATGCACTCTATGAGGAGCAAAGTAAAATTAAATGAAAAGTCAGATAAAATGATCTTAAATGCAATAAATACCAGTTACTATTCAGTGCTGAGAAGTTGCATGTGTATTTGTTTCCTCTCACTTAGCAGTATTGGCAGCCTACTTTTTTGTGGTTTTGAAATGGCAACAGACACCCACTTGCAAGTCTGCTTCATCATGTCTGTTAGAATAATTACTGATATTATTGGCTTTATTGTTTGGCATCTCAATTTATTTAAGTTTTTGTCAGTTAGCTGCAGGAGGTCCAAAAATCTGTGTTGCTGGGTTAATTATTTCTTCTTTTTCCTTTCTTTCCTTTCTGGTTTGCTGGAAAAAAAAGCCATAGAAAAATGGCAATAAATATTGAAAAATTACTCATTTTTATCAATTATATTTGGAAGCAGAATGCAGGTTTAAGCCAATTCTATTTTTAACCTATGAGGTGGGAACATTTAAACACAACCCAAAACTACCCTTATGCTTTCATTCCTGCTTTCCATTGGATAGAGTATTCTTGCTTTATTGTCCCATAGTGCTATGTTCTCCTCATGCTGTGATCATCCAGAACCACCTATGCTTTGCCACCTTCTTTGGGGAAAATAATGGATTTTTATGAACTCACCAGCTAAAAGCTTAGAAACCAGTTCTTGGAAGAGGAATTTTCTTGTTAATATATGAAGAAGCAGTACTAGTTAAGATCCAAATTAATCAAAATTAAAGGCTGTACAATCATGGCTCTAAAGCTTCCTAGAACCACCCATTATAACTGAAGGAATCTAGTCTTTAGACTAGATTTTGCTCTAATCTTGACTATTCAAGATTTTGCTCTAATCTTGACTATTTCAGAATAACTATATTTAGATTTTGCACCTGAGAGAAAAATATTGTCTAAATACATGTACTTATTAACAAAAATCTATAAATAATGAACATGTTTTGCTCTCCAGTAAAAGAATGTAAGCACATTCATCGGTTTAATTATTGTAATATTAAAAGCACTGAAACATCTCCATATATTATTCTTTCTTCTGAAATACTTTTCTTCTTGTATCAGAAATATTATCCATATTTCTTTTTTCTGTGAGATGGTATTGCATGTATCACACTGATGTTACTAGATGTTTCAGGTGCACAAGGCCATGTCACCCCTCAACATGAATCCTTTCCATGGATCCAAACTGTGGATTGTCCACAGTCCTGGGCGGCATCCCAGCCTTTCTTCTGGTCTCCCATGATGTTCACTCCTTGAGAAAAAGCCCAAGTCTGGAAACACTTGTCCCTTTGTTTAAACTCTCATAAGGCTGAGTGAGCACAGCACCCAAAGTGCACTGTCAATGGATAGTTCTGTGATTCGCTTTCGCATGGAAAATGTTAAACTCTTACAGTAGTTTCCTACAGAGTGGTCACTTACAGTAATAAAATCATTGTTTCTAAGGTACTATCAGTAATTCTACTGTTAATTAATTCAAGGAGATGCTCTGACCTGCATCCAGATGCCTTTGTCGGCCACTAATATTGCTTTGCAATTGCAGTTAAACACACAACATGAGCATCACTGCTTTCATTTGGTTCTATACCTTCATTTTGAAGGTCGCTGTAGTGCAGGCTCGTATACTCTACATCAGGGACTTTTTTTAAGCAGGACAGGTAGTCTCACAGTCAAACAGGATTCTTCCATCCTTTCTGATGCTTTAAAGGGATAATTTCCCCTTGATTATCCATGGGTAAATACTTCCTCTTGAAATTAAAGATATTCAACCCCCTGCACTGCAGACTAGTTTATAATGGTGTAATTACTTGGAGCATAATTAACAGTTGCTTTGAGGAGGCATGCACAGGAAGAGACTCTTGTTTGCATCCATGTTGGAACTGCAAGGACAACTATACAATAAAGAGTATAATGGAGATCAGTAGAAACAAGGTGTAAGAGGAAGGAACAAACCTGCTGAATAAGGCATTGTTTCTGCATAGTCATTGCTCATTTTAGCACCTTATATTATGTTATTTATAACTATTACCACAACTTGTGCAAAAAACATTTTAGATGTTACAAATATGTGTAGCTTACCGTGCAAATGTAAGTGTTTGGGGCTAGTGAGAAAACAAGATCCCACTGGCTTGTGGAGGTGCTTAATACATTGGATATGATTTCTTCTAAAAAGTATGGGTGGAAAATGGCAATGGAAAACAGAAGAGCCATGCCTAGAACCAGAAAAAAGAGTTTAATATGCCATTCCAATGAATTCCCTGGAGGATTAGGTAGAGGATTGTAATTTAGGTTTCTGATCTTTATGGAATGTTCCATGTTGTTAAACAAACAATAAAACTCATAGTTATTCGTATAATAAAACTTAAAGAGATTTCTCTTGTTGAAATAAACTTAATGTACAGTATCATATGGTGGGCAAGTATCTTCATATTTGGCAGGTTTAATGAGGTTCAGAGATCCTGTCATGGCAGTGTTCAAGAAGCCAGGCTGTCATTTCACATTTCACCTTCAACTCTTAAGTTTGTAATAGATTGATGAAGTTGAAAGTTTGTGGATCTGTTGACTGATGCAGTTATAGTTGTTGTAACCTATCTGAACTTTTCTTAATGAAGTGAGGCAAGAAACACTTAGAAACCAATGTTTATACCCTAGAGAGAAATACATCCCACATAAGAGAGTTTTTAAAGGCAGTAAATGTATAAGAGGGTTGGTTTATTTATTTGTGTCGCTTCTATTTTTTTTTTCATTACCACTGTTCACTGAAATCATGAATAGTTTTATGTGTTTGCAATGCCACTGAGATGGATACAATTTGATAATGAATAGCAGAATAGTGGAATACTTTAGATTCAATTACAAAGGATGAAAGACATCAGCAGGCATCTGTTGCAGGGCTTGAAATGAAAGAAAATATAAATTCCTTAGACCACTCATTCAAAAGCTGAATATAGGATATTTGTATAGTACTTTAACTGCCTAAACATCTGCTGGGTAAAACCCACTGTTAAACATGGATTATCAAAATCACTCTGAAGTTACATGGAGGAAAAGCTTTATGATGTGGAAAAAAAGAGAAAAGAATCTAAAGAAGCTTTCATGCTTTTACTTTTTAGTAGTTAGAAAAAAATGAATGTGTAAATCCTGAAGCCAGTCAAAGATGTCTACAATGGTCTGCAGTTGCCTGCAGCTGTTTACATGTGCACATATAGGTCTATTGGGCTGTCTCTGTGGCCACTGAAAGGAAATAAGCACTTTGAGGGTTTAGTTTGTTAAACATGGACTTAATGCTTATTTCAGGGGAAGACTAATTGTAACTTGAACATATTAGATATAAGGAAGAAGTTCTTTACTGTGAGGGTGGGGAGGCACCGGAACAGGTTGTCCAGAGAAGCTGTGATGCCCCATCCCTGGCAGTGTTCAAGGCCAAGTAGGATGGAGCCTTGGATGACATGTTTAGCATGTGGTATCCCTGCCCATGGCAGGGGAGTTGGAACTAGATGATCTTAAGGTCCTTTCCAACCCTAACTATGCTTTGTGTCTATGTCCATTTTTTTATTTCATTGATTCTGGGAAAGCTTGGACTGTTTCAGGTGCGGACTGTCAACACAATAGATACCAAAAGTTATGTAGGATGGCTCCATTTTTCTTTCTGAACAGCATCCAAGGATAAGAGAGAGTTTCAGGGCTGCCTTTTCTCACCTATACAGTCAATCATATGGATAAAAATATGTGTGTCATAGCAGTGAACACGGGTCTAGCACTCAGTAGGATCAGGCAAGCCATAAGGAGATAAAAGGACTGACCTACTCTGATCAATTGTTACTCAAATCTTAGTAAGGGCCTTCCAACATCTGCCTCAAAATAGTAAGCTATGTTGAATTACTAGGAAATAGTGCAAGGCGAATGAGACATGTCAGAAGTATGTGCTTGAAGTAACAAAATGAGATTTTACCTGGAAAAATGTAGGCTAATAAATCTGAAAGGGAAATAATCTAAAGCACAGTTATTAAGTCAGACAAAGACACCTGGAAAGCAGAAATGTTGAAGAGGACCTTGGGGTTTTAGCAGACAGCAAATAATATATATGCATGCTGGAAGCTTGAAGATGACATAAAGGGATGGTTTGATTTTGGTCTGCATGTGCAGAGTCTTCATTCCTTTGTCCACAGGGAGGTGATTTTCCTGCTACACGGCAGAGATGAGATTCCACCTTGAATCTGGTGATGGATGTTGACAAATTGAAGGGAATTCCGAGAACAGCAGCAAAAATCATTAAGGGACTGAAAACCTGACTTGGTAGGAAAAAGAAAGTCATGCACTCAGAGGATAAAGGGAAAAGATTGTTTCTGTTATCCCAAGGTGACAAAGGCAGGCATGATGGGATTATGTCAAACAAAAGGAAATTTGAACTGCAAAGCAGGATGAAGTTCCTGCTCTAGTGTGAAGAGTTTTCTGCAGTATATGGTGGAAGACATTTATTTAATTAAAAGGGGATGGCAGCATAAAAATGTTCATCAGAGCATAATTTGTTGTGGCATTGTTGCAAATAACTTTTTTATTAAAATCAAATGAAATTCAGTAACCTATATTTTCAGCTTGTACATTTTGTGCACTTGATATGTGGTATCCTGCAAGAGTCACTGCCTTATTGCCAGTTGTATTGCATGTATCATGATGACTTTTCAGTGTTCAAGGTCAGGTTGGACGAGGCTTGGAGCAACCTGGTTTAGTGAAAGGTGTTCCTGCCTGTGGCAGGGGGTTGGAAGCAGAGGATCTTAAGGTCCCAACCCAAATCACTCTATGACTCTAGGATTCAAGGTTGATGAATTGAGTACAGCCTTTTATCTGATAGACTATATATACCCACTTTCCTATTCAGCAGAGCAGGTTAATATTTATCTTGGCACTGAATGGGCTTGCTCACTCATAACCACACTATTGGAAGCTCTGCATCCTTGTTATTTTGTTGATGATGTAGTAATGATGTAGTCTTCCAAAAAAAGCTTTGAATATTCAAAAGGCATTGTGAATGCCAGATCTTATAATGTATTTTCTGTGACATCAAGGTCAGGGTAGAAAAGACTGATTTAGACTGCTTGCCTATATGGGTCTGTCAGACCCCAAAACTCCATAAGTAGCCAATGAGAAAAGGATTCAAGATTCCCAAGTCAGATATCTAAAGAAGATGGTTTGAACACCTCCTCGCTATTAACTGAACAAAACAGCATCAATGTGAAAACAGGAAGGAAGCAGTGAGCTTTTTTGAACTGAAAAGAAGGGATAAGCTCTTGGATTGAGCTCAAATGCCTTTCTAATAGAAAATGTATAGGTATATAGCATATAGTACTTAAAAGCCATATGGTTAGAGCTTTCACTTAAAAAATAATTTATCCACGTAATAGAAAAAAAACCCTAAATCACTGAGTTGCTTTTAAACCTCTTTTGAGGGAGATACTTCATCATATGTTCCATTGTAGAGAAGAATTTGCAGCGGCAAGGGTATGGATTAGTAAGCCTTTTCCTGCTATAATTTCAATTATCTTGTGATGAAGCTTTTTCACCACATTCTATTCACATTGGACTCCCTTCACAGCTCGAGTGTATGGCCAGGAGTACAGGAATCTCATTTCTTCCTCTATTTAGCTATGAAAAATTAATGGCAATTAACTTATAAGGACTTGACAGGAAATAGAACCTTAATGCTATTAGAACCTTAAACTGTGGAAGCTCCATTTGCTTTTTTATCTCAGAATCTGTTAATCTGCTTTAATATTTATGGGTAATGATAGATACATTAATTCCTCATTATTTTCATTGCCTCCCTCCTTCCCCCTTCTTCCCCCTCCTTCCCCTTGTTAAGAGAATCTGTCTCTTAAAGAATAAACAAACTCATTCCTGTAATCATTTCCCAAATGTGTGTTTGACAGAATTGTCAGGTGAATGTCTGCTACACCATAAATTGTAAGTGTGAGCATCTCAGGAATTTCTTCAACCCACTATCATTTGTAGGGCTGGGATCAGATGTGATCTGGATGGGAAGGAGGTCAAGGGTGGGTATATACTCCATGGTTGCTCTGCAGTCACACAAGCAATACCTTAAGGCTCACTGGGCAACACTCTCAAATGCTTGCCAACCTTGTAGTAAATCTGCTCCATTGCAAAGACATTTCACGGTGAAAGGACTTTCAACTCAAGTTCACTGTTATATCAGTTTTCATGTAGACCTGGCCCAGAGTTTTTGGTGTATTGTCCTTGTTACCTGGAGGATTTACTGTAAAACGGTGTCTCTCACATTAATTAGCTTACAATTCAAGTGAAAATTCTTTACTTCTCCTACAAGAAGGAACAAGAGGCTGTGCATCGGATGTGCAAATTGGCTCTGAGCTAAGCTCACTAGGATGAATTTAGTGGACCTCTTTCATTAGTTGCAAAGATCATACCCCATTGACTTCTGTGGCATCACACCAGCACCATTCAAAGCACAATTTGTTCCAGAAAAGTTGGACTTGATCTCCTGTTTCTGTTGTTCTGTTTTAAATTGTTACGTAGTTTGAAGTGAGTGTAAAAGTTTTTCCGGGGTGATTTGCTGTGATTTAAGATCCTTCATGCATTTACTTTCTGGTTCATAAATGACTACTCAAGGAAGGCAACAGAAAAAAGGCTCTTTAATTTAATTCATTTGGTCACTGCTGAATTCCATGCCATGTTAATTTTTAAAGGAATGTTCTCACATGTTCTATATGTCTGAAAATACTGAACTTAAAACATTTCCCCCATTTTACAATTTGAAAGGTATTTCAAGCTACATCTTGAATTTAAACCCAAGGGATTGCAATCCAGAGGCTCCCTCAGGATACTAGTTATGTTTAGTTAGCTCAGAAGTTGCATTTAACATGTAAGACAGACACTTTCAGGTGGAATAGAGAAGTAACATGGTTTTTCATAGGTTTTGCCCAGCTTATCTTATTTTAGATAACTATTTTATCTAATCTCTCATGGCTTGTTCTACAGTAAGTGAGAGGATGCTTCTTTATCCCACGAAAGGACAGTTTATGATGATGGTATGAATTCATGTAACAATTTACTGTAGGTCTTTTACTCATTACTGTAGGACTGCAGGAATGCCAGTACCACCTTGTATACTTCTATTCAAATACATATGGGATTTCCTAACATGGATTGAAGAGCTGATTGATAGATTTTATCTTTTACGAGACAATAATCCACCTGAATTGTCTTTCCTAGTCACTGCTGAAGAACTATAAGGCTTTGAAGCACACTAAGTAGTCTAAAAAAATCTAGTTGAAAACACTTTGTTGATATCCAGTGCCAGAAAAGCAGTGCTGCCTGTTATACTCAGATACAGACAGATTGGTTCCTTGTAGCTGAGCAAGTACCATGTGGTTCAGCCCCCTGGTTTAAGAGGTAGGCCAGCTTTTCTGTTGTCGCTGCTATATTAACCTACAGGAGGTTTTGTTTTGTTGCTGGCCTATTCCCCAGATGATTGTTTTCAAATGGAAGGAGAGGTAAATCTGACAAGAAGGCAATAATTCATAAAGAAAATGTCAGCTATAATGAAGTGCTGCAGTGGTGAAAAGATTTGCCCAGCAGAAACATGCAGCCCAGCTCACCTGCTGGGGGCTCTTTGACTTCAATGCGTCTCCTCCATACTTGAAATGCCCAGTGCATTTTCCTAAGCATAAGGCCAGTTTTGTTGTTTCAGAGCACTCACCTCTTGGTAAAGTTAACCCAAATATTAACAACTGTTATGTGAATTGAGTCATAGTAACTTGTTACCCAAGTGCTACTGTATGAATGTGCTGCTTGATTAATTGCATTGTGCATGGCAAGAGGCAGTGGCCTTCAAATAGAAACCATCCGTGTGAATTGCTTGCTTGCATGAGCTGATCTCTTGGCAAAGGTACAGAGAATTGAGAAGAACACCTCTTTAACAAGTACCAAGTACTTAAAACCCCCTTGCCTTCCACTGTCAGGTCATTCATTCTAAGGAGAGAAGTAGAGGGCCATAATTCTTCCATGAAACCAAGTAACAACCTTTTAATAAGCATCATTAAGTCTTTAGATTGAAATAAGAGCCTATCTACCCTTTTATCCCATATTATATTGCCCAAATTCCTCTTTGCCATCCTCACTGTGGTTAGATGAAAGCCCCCTGTTTTCATATTGATCACTAAAAGCACTTTCCCCTTGTACCAGTTCACTGCACCACTTCTAAATGCAGTTCATCTGATCTCTCTTACTTTGGCTGCTGCTCATTCAGGGCTACAAAAACTGTAGTTTAAGGCAGGTCTTGGAACTAAATGATCATATTTCTTACCTCATTCCAGGGGATAACATTAGGATCTTTGTTTAGGTGGGCTTCAGATTAAAAGTAAAGCTCACTTTCCCATGCATGCCCACACACGTGCACACCCATACATATATACACCCCTCTTTCTCCACAAGGGTTATTTGAAGCCCGAACAGTAGACATCTGTGTGTGTTTATGCCTATTTCTTTTCAGCAACACACTTTCCCAATGCTAGATGCTGAGGAAGTGTAAGTGCACTGAAATGCTACCTTAGATTCAACCTAAGCCCTTCAGAGCTTTCACTGGCAGAGAAAGTTGCTCTTCGACAAGGAAATTAAGTGATACGGGCAACAAAGTTATTGGCTTAGGGGTAGTCAAGAATCTATTTGTAAACAGGCCTTAGCCTGAGTTTCACTTGAGTTGCTTGCATGTGGTTGTAGTTTCATTTCCACTTGCAATTTTTGTGTGCATGGAATTTTACCAGTGTGAGACTCGATTCCGAGCTTCCACATCTGTTTTCCTTTCTTCTCTTTTATCCCTGCCAGACCAGCGCAGAAAAATCTACATTCTAGCTGGAAGCAAAACCATCCGCAATGATAAGAACCAACCTCACACGCCAGCTAGATTGGAAAATCAGACCAGCATTTTAGGGGACTGTTCCTGGACTAAAGCGAAGTGACAAGCATAGACCCATATAGGAAGCTGCATTCTGTGAATGCACGTCAGCAGGGTATCTGCTGTGTTCAAAGCAGTCTGCAGGCTGCATGCAACAACAACAAAGAACACACAGAAAACTTGGGGTTTTTAAACCTTTGTATAGCCCAAATCATAGAATCATAGAATGGTTTGGGCTGGAAAGAACCTGAAGATCATTTCGTTCCAACCCTCCTTCCATGGGCAGGGACACCTCACACTAAACTCTTAGCAGTCTTAGGCAGTGCATGTTCCCATCATGTTTACATGACTATTCCCCACCGCAATGCTCCCCAGCTTCATTTTATGACACAGGCAGCACTTTCTTGCCTTTGTTTCTTTGTAGGCAAGTGAATTCTGGTATGGTCCAATCCCTAGATTAGGTTGTCGGTAATGAGAACGTGAAGTCCTGGCCAAGCTTCACCATCCTTTCTTTTCCCACAAGATTTAATTGATCAGTTTCATCATATGCAGCTTAACCTTATGCAAGAACATGAAATGGCATATGGTTTCAATCCCAGAAAGATAATTGACCCCCAGGTAATTTAATCAATCAGGAAAAAAAAAAAAAGCATATAGCGGGGTTGTTTTTGGATGGGACCAGTAAAGAGGGAAGGAGAGGAATGACTTCAGCTCTGGAAGGTTTTTTAACTTTGAGCCTAGAAATCTCAGGTTTGATGAATGAACTCAGTTCACTTTATGGGAAAGCTGAAGCAGGTCTCAGGTTCTCTTGATCATGCCCTGGGGCAGCAGCGTGTACAATGCTTTCTATACCATAGGTCAGTTGCATACTCAGCAAAGAGGTCGTTGTTCTTGCTGGCCTGATCACAGAAGCACCATCTCTATCAAACAGTGTTTGCGTTTAGAGAGGTAATATTGTTCCTGGCTTTCCTTGTGTCCTCTAGGGAGAGAAACTCCACAGTACTCCATTGGACCTTTGGTATAAATTGTTTTACTTGGGCTCTTCTTCTCCATTGGCAAGTTATAAACCAGGTTTTTATGTTTGTTCCCTCCACTTTATGTTTTTCTTTCTGTGACATTGCATATGTGCAGTACTGGTTGATGTATGATAGGAGAAGAGCTGTTACATTTGTACATCAAACCCTATATCCGTAGCCTGCCCTACACAGTCAAAACGTATTTGTAGGCTTTACATCTGATAAAGGTCATCTTCTGAAATGCAGAAGCACAGAAGAATCTTCCTGAGTTCAAAGACAGATTAGCTGCAGTAATCTTTGCTACATTTCATTTCTTTTGTAGAAAGGAGGAGGCTCAACATATTCTGGACAGGTTCAGCACTGCTTTACAAGAGCTGTGAATCATGTCAATATTGTGCAGTTGCAGGATGGGATATTTTGAGCAGGAGCAGGGGCAGGCACTGGGAAAGTTCACAGGGAAAAGGATTTAAGAAGGTAAATGAACAATGTTGTTTAAAGACCTGTATCCTTCTTCCTCTGTCTTCCACCAACTTGAAGAAGGAAAGATGCAGAAAATGGCATTTTTCTTTAGCAAGCTCAGATGAGAGACAGAACTCCAAGTATGTCACTTGCATACTAGAGGTAGGATGACATGAAATATGGAGCTGTCAAGCAGGGAGGAGGACTGATCCAGGTCTGACAAGTCGAACATACTGAGCTGAACAACCTTGACTCTCTTTTCCATAACCTCATCAGCTAGAGCTATATCTCATGTGTTTATGCAGGTCTGAAAAATGAATGGCTGCATGTCTTTTATAAAATGACCCCTGGCAGCAAATGCTGCGAGTTGGCAAATGCTGTGGTCCTGGAGAGCCATGCTCAAAGGAGACCTGCTGTGTAGCACATCTCCTCTTTGAGCTGCCACTCCATTTGATGTGCATTCTTATTGTCCTCCCTTGTTCTCACAGGCTGTCCTACTTTGAGTCCTGAAAGGGACAGTTTTGGAGAGGTCTGTGCTCTTGCGATCAAAAAGTCACAGAGGCAAGGTTATAGATATTGTCCTACACCAGGCAGTTGCTCTTAGATCTCTTTGTAAGAGCATCCACAACAATTTGATGGATTCATTTCTGGCTTGGAGTCTAAGCCCTTTTGAGTTCACCGACTCCTGGCAAATGTTTAAGCACCTGCCTTTCTTCTGGCTGAATGCTGAGCACTGCTATGGTGGGCTGTTCCACGGTGTCTCTCAGGGTCTGAAATCTTGGATCTGTTGAGATGGCTCTGCAGCTCCATGGGACGCTCCTTTTGTCACCAACCATCTGTCAGTTCCTTTGGCTGTGCAGGTATAAAGCATGGGTGCTAGCCTGACATAGTGTCAGCACTGAAAATTCCCCAGTAGTGTGTGCTGTGTGCAAACAAAATGCTTCATTCCAAGCAGGGAGGAAATTTTCTAACATTCTGGGGAAAAAAAAGCCCTCAAACCCCTTGGGGAGAGACAAAACCCAGTAATTCTCTTCCCTATATCAAAAGATCGGGTCATAAAAAGTTGGGGCTATTCAGCCTGGAGAAGAGAAGGCTGCGTGGAGACCTCATAGCAGCCTTCCAGTATCTGAAGGGGGCCTATAGAGATGCAGGGGATGGACTCTTCGTTAGGGACTGCGGTGATAGGACATGGGGTAATGGGTTCAAACTGAAACAGGGGAAATTTAGATTGGATATGCGGAAGAAATTCTTTCCTGTAAGGGTGGGGAGGCACTGGAATGGGCTGCCCAGGGACGTTGTGAATGCTCCATCGCTGGCGGTGGAGCATTCAAGGCCAGGTTGGACAGAGCCTTGGGTGGCATGGTTTAGTGGGAGGTGTCCCTTCCCATGGCAGAGGGTTGGAACTGGATGAGCTTAAGGTCCTTTCCAGCCTTAACTATTCTAATTCTATGATTCTATAAAGGGAGGGGGAAAATGTCACATATAAAATCATAGAATTATGGTATAATTATGGTTGGAAAAGGCATTAAAGCTGATTTAGTTCCAACGCTCCTGCCATGGGCAGGAACATCTCACACTAAACCATGTCACCCAGGGCTCTGTCCAGCCCAGCCTTGAACGCTGCCATGGATGGGGCAGCCACAGCTTCCCTGGGCACCCTGTGCCAGAGCCTTATCACCCTTACAGTAAATAACGTTTCCCTTATATCTAACTTAAACTTCCCCTGTTTAAGTCTGAACTCATTGCACTAACCCTATCACTACAGTCCCTAATGAAAAACCCCTCTCCAGCATCACTGTAGCCTCCTTCAGAAACTGTAAGCTTCTCTGAGGTCTCCACGCAGCCTTCTCTTCTCCAGGCTCAACACCTCCAACTTTCTCAGCCCATCTTCATACGGGAGGTGCTCCAGGCCCCTGGTCATCCTCGTGGCCTCCTCTGCACTTGTTCCAACAGTTCCATGTCCTTTTTATGTTGGGGATGCCAGAACTGCACACAATACTCCAAGTGAGGTCTCACAAGAGCAAAGTAGAGAGGCAGGATCACCTCCTTCAACCTGCTGGTCACTTTTCTTTTGATGATATGGTTGGCTTTCTGGGCTGTGAGTGCACACTGAAGCAGGCTCATGTTAAGTTTCTCATCAACCAATTTGTTATAGGATCAACACATAATGTCATGGACATAAATAGTCAGCAAGCTACATGGAGGGGGGTTGATAACATCAACATTTATATGTATTTAGTGCAGCCATGGTAGAGCCACATGGCCACCAGTCAGAAATAGTGTGTCAGTGCAAAACTTCATTGGCGCTGTCAAAATGGACCTGACACAGTTGGTCCTTTCATGAAATATTAAAGTGTTACTTTTGAGCCTCTCCTCCAAGGAAATAGGTCTTTCATTGCCAACAGAAGTAGAAGTAGGTGAAAACCACACTTGAAAGAAGCATTTAGTTTCCACTGCTTGCAATCTGTGATTGATTCTCCCCTAAATTTACCAGTGTTTTACTTTCTCCATCTTTATGCACAGCTACTGGATTATATCACTGTCCCTGGACTTACCAAGGTGAGAGAAAAGACACACGAAACCAGTGTGGCTGGAATAATACTCAATATTTGCATGGCAGCTGTGCCTGATAGGGTCATGTAGTTCCCGTTTTGCAGACAAGTTCACTTAACTGCAGGGAATTCTGCAGGTACGATACCAAGCAAAGGCCACTGGTTCCTTTTCCACATGCCTAGTTGGGGAGCACACAAGAAAACTGGAATCAGTCCCTTCAGATGAGATTCCTCTTTCCATGGTAAAGGCAGATGGCAACAGTGGCCAATTATGAGTACTTCGGCTTTTGTGTGAGTGCATGGAAAAACAGTGCAAGAACAGAAACCTGGGAATACGGTTGTATGACTTTGTCTTCAGGATTCATAACCACAGAATATCACAGAGGATGGAAGGGACCTTCCAGATCATCTAGTCCAACCCACACTGCTCAAAGCAGGGTCAGCTGCAACACTTCAGGGCTGTCTCCAGTTGGGTTTTGAGTATTACCAAAGAAGGAGGCTCCACAGCCTCTCTGTGTAGCCTGTTCCAATGTTCAATCACCATCCCCCAATCCAGAAGCTTTACAAAAATCAACTGCTGTTGATTCCCTGATACAGAAGATGCATATGTGTAGGATAATAACCTTTATTCAATAGACCAAAAAGCTCTCTTTGCAAGGCTTGGTAACCTGTTGGTGTCTTAGTGAGTGAAGTATCCATAAATAATTGAGCTTTCTCAGCTGAAGCAGGGCAACCCTTGGCCTCAGTACTATTCATCTTATTTAATAAAGGATGTTCTGGTGGTATATTCAGGATCAAGAAGATTTTTGTTAATCCTGGAGGACAGGACTTGTATCGTAGCCAATTAATGTGCCTGTTGCTACTGATGATAAATGGGTCTGTCGTCTCTTCATCTGGCATTGTGCCTCCAGAGTCATTTGTGGATATACCCATGGGTTTTGATAGCTAGCATTTTAGCTTTTACAGGTCACCAGGATTCTTCAAGAAGGCTGGTTTGCTAAATAGTAGTTTACAGCAGAAAGCTGGAGGTGAAAGAAAACAATGAACAAGAAGACGATCAACTCTAAAATGGGCTAAAACCTGTCTGAAGAAGGATTTCTTTGGTCCTATTTCAACCAAAGTTCAGGGAGAGAAGAAAAGGAATATGAGACTAAGGAGCACTTGTGGATCCATGCTTGTTTAACCCTCATGGGTTAATAGCTCATTTGAAACTGATGTTTTCAGTGGTTCTGAAATTGCAGGAAGTGGTCTGAGGCAGAGAGGGAATAATGACTCAAGGAGACATAATTTCTAGGGGGAAACTGAGGTCCTGCAGTTCTGCTTTGGAGGAAACACAAGCCACAGAATGAAATTCCCTACAGTTTCAAGATTAGCTGAGAAGCTGGTGGCTGGAGGAGAGAAATCTGAGGAGGGAAGGAGAAAATGTGAAACAAGTGCTGCGTGCTTGCGTGAATGCAATGTTGTGCCATATAGGCAATGTCTTTCATCCTTTAGCCAAAAATCTGAGCTGAAAACCCCATTTGCAAGGTCTTTCCAAGGCACATAGCAGCTCTCCCAATCAGGGTAATCCATGTCAACCAACAATTTCATGTTAATTCAATGTGGAAAGGTTCAGATCTGGGCTTTGATATGTTGTAATGGTTACCATCCTCAGATAACGGACAGGCAGAAGAGGGAGATAGGGAGAGGCTGCTCATCTTGACATTCTACCAGATGAGAAGACAGTGGTGGCCGTGCACAGCTCTAACCACTTTTGTTGCTGCTTCTGATGGTTTTCTGAGAGTTCTGGACCAGCTTTTCACAAAGACCAAAGAATACAATTGCAAATCAATCCCACCAAATCGGCAGAGGCTCTGGCCTAAATTTAATCACCTAAATTTAATCACCAAATCTCCCTGGAGTCAGTGGAGAAAGGCTCCTCTGGAGGGCAATTCAGAACAGGAATCTGACTGGAGTACTGCAAGGGCAGTATTAACCTTTATGACTAGTCTCCCTTTGCCAAGAGTCAATGGGATCAATTCATAGCTGAGCAGAGAAGACTTACACTAGCTACAAAGCAGTCCCAGTATCAATAAAACTACCACAGTGTGTTCTCTGTGTAACAGAACTGCCATATGTCTCCACTTATGGGGATTGGGCATGGGGACTATAGAGGGAATTGCTTTCTTGGGCAGGTTAATGTAAGAAAAAGTGAGCAGCTCTGCAGCTCTTAATCTTCCTAAAGCCCATAGTCTCAGCCCTGTGTGCTATGCTTCATTATGGAGCCTTTAAACACCTAGGCTAAAGACAGAGAAAGACATTTAAAAAGAAAACACAACTTTGGCTCCTTTAGTCGGAGTTTTTGAGAAGAAGCAAAGTTCCTTTTGGGTTAAATTGATTAGATTTTTGTAATTTTGTTTATATAGTATTGCAAAGCCCAAGAGCTGTGGAGTAGGCACACCAAATTAATACCTAACTCTACAGTATTTAATAACTCGAAGTAAATTAAGGTACTTACAACAGTGAGTTTTAAACATCGCAGAGTTTTTGTTCTTTTTATTGTTCTTCCAAACGCAGATTTTTTTTTCCTATTTCCAATCTAGTAACAAAATCTGACAGTTCTGGTCTAATTTTTTTATAATAATCTTACAGTACTCCAGAAAAATGCAGCTTCCAAAAGCAAAACATAAATTAATGCTTGGAGTAAATAGAAAATGCTTCAATTTGATACCTTGGGGTTTTATTTGTTGGTTTGTTCTTTTTTTTGTTTTGTTTTAATATTATTTTTTTATCATCAAGAGATATCCAGAACCAATTTTCTTTATTTTAATTCTATCTGGAATATAGTGCTCCTTGTAAGCAAAGCAGTGATTTAACATGCAGATTTTAGTGCAGGGGTTTGAAGCAATCTAGTGGGCTAAGACATGTACTCTGTATTTCCATTCATTTACTCACAGAAATTTGTCAGGGCTTACCAGATACCTTTGAATACTCTCATCTTTTCTTTTTGTTATGATTTTTCTTTTCCTTATAGAATTCATATTATAAATATATTAATGGAGCTGCTGGTGGAAAGAAGATACACTGCTTCTGACAGTTCTGTTGCTGCTATAAATCAGCATAGTGCCACTTAGATCAGTGAAGCTACTATTTACCCCAGCTGAACATCTCCTCCTTCAGTTCTAATATTAACTCTGTTAAAAATAGGAGATTTATATTTAAACCTCTTCTTCCTGAAGCGACAGTAGGTGGGCCAACTTGTAACATGATCAACATTTGCAGCATTATCTCTACTGGAATCCATTTATGTCAGCTCCTAACAATTAAAACATAATGGATTTTTGAAATTGCTTTAATTTTTACAAAAAAGCAAAAATATTAATTAAAAAAAGCCACAAAGCAAGCTCTGATACAGCATGCATGCATGTGCATAAACAGCATATAACATGAAAGTGTTGGCATTTTGGTATGCAACCCATTCCCTGAAAGTGGCACTTGTGGAAAGGGGTGGTGTGCTGGCATTATAGATGGGGAGTAGCAATAGTGAGGTGGGAGGATCTCAAGAGCCCTTTATCAAAGCAAAACTTGTAATTTAGTGTGTGATTAATTTTATAATAAACTTGATTTGAGATGCCCAAAGCCATTTTTGGTGCCCAAACTTATTTAAGAGACTGGCAAAGATGATGTGGGATGTGCAGGAAACCCATGTCTTTCTGGATGGCAATCAGAATAATTAGGGCATCTCCAGTGGCACTGAGCAGTTTTGTGTAGAACTTTGCTATGCCATGTCTCGCATCTGCAGTCTCAGTTTTTCAAGGGTATTTTTGGATAACACTGAGGGCCATGCTAATTGTGACCTATCAGAAGCTGTTGGCCTTTAGCAAGATCATATACTGGCTCGTTTTCATTGCTGCACCACACATTACACCTGTGAATGTTGTCATTAAACGGCATGACATTACCAAATATACCTCCCAGTAAACTTATATAGAAATTAAAGTGCCTATAAAATTGAGGATTGACATCAAGTCCCCATTAAATATCCCCCCCAAAATGCTCAGGATATTACCAAATTAAATGTAAAGTGTGTCTGCAGAATATGGACCGTGGGAATGAGAGACATTTTTTTATGCATTTTGAAACAATTGGATTTATTCTGGTGTCTGATACAGGAGTCTCTCTCCTCTAATTTCTTAAAGAAGACCAATATAAGTCTAGAAAAACTTCAATATTTTAATGGTATCTTAAAATAAGTAAATATGCTTTATAGCATGAAATATAGAAAGGAAGAAAACAAATGTCGTTAATGTTTTGTCCCATGAAAAAACATACTTTTGCTTTCTCCATATTTAAGCATGTGCATGGTAACTTAGTTCCAGTTTAATTCTACTCATATTTTGTGTATTGCTACTCCTTGTTTAGCCTTTGAGACCATATCTAAACTGTTAAGCCACCCATGGACGATGGCATGCCCTGTATGTCTTGGGTAGGAGCTAGTCTGGAACATGCCCTAACTCTGTTCTGGTTGTCCAGGTTCCTGGGGAGATCAAAGCTTGGGAAGGCAGCTTAGGCATGGCTGTCCTGTAGATATGAAGGTAGATAGACATTTCTCCCTATCAATATAGACATAAAGACAGATACCAGTTGCTGTTTGATGAAACGGTAGCCTGAGGAGAGCATGCTTCTGATGTGGATACTTTAGTTAAGTGCTCTCAGACAGGGGGAATGCTGGACTTTGTACTTATGAAGGATCCTACATGGATAATCCTGACAGCTGCCATGCAAGCAACCTTTACGAATCCGTGCCAGTCTTTTCTGACATGCAAAACCTGGCTCCTTTTCTGTAGTGAGAATGGCTGGACCATTGCAGTGGCGCACTGATTTTTGTGGATGGTGAACACAAAAAGGGGATTGAGAAGAGGCCACCCGAGTTATTGACACATGACTTGAGTGCTTTCTATTCTTAGACAGATGAGGATCTGAAATATGTAAGTACACTATCAATTTTTTTAATGTATTTGTAAAAATTAGAGAAAGAACTAAAACTTCATCATGGGTGTGGGATTTATATATTTGTCATTTTCTTTCAATGTGTGTTTATACTTAAGTGGAGCTTATAAATCAAGCTATTCCTCATGATATTTTAAAGCATCATTATTTGTCTCTTGATTTCGTCCTTGTTTTTATTTTAAAGAAATGGAAAGAGCACAAACCATGAAATTGTATTTGCGGTGTCATTTTAAATTTATTGTCTAATAAATAGTGATCACTTGGAAAATCCGTTCTTTTCTGCATTGTTAACAAGAGATTTAACCAAAGTGATTGAATCAAGACAAGAAATGATCCCAAGTTCCTGAAGCTTGAACAAATGACATTGTCAATGTTAATGTGCTGTTCTGGAAGTTCATTTGAAATATAAGAAATAACCTAAATATAATTTCATGGCAGCTTGTATACCACTTAGCATAATGTACTATTTACTGCAGAGCCTCCATTCTCTGTTTCACCAGCAACTCCAGCTCACCAGACACCTTACCAATACTCACTTTTTAACTCTTCCACGCTCCCAATACAAGATAACACTTTTTTTTTCCCAGCAAATATATACTGAATGTTGACTTCCAAACTGACAACTTTATCTTGACTTACACCACCATTTTTGCTGAATGAGCTTAACCACCCCTGATTTTACAATATCATGTGGATCTGCTTCTTCTGACTCATCTAATGACGCTGCGCAAGATGCCTGTTAGAAGTGCATTGTCCCCAATAAGACATTTGTGCTTAACAAATAATAAATAGAACTTGTCAGCCACAGGATCCTCTACCTCAGTTTTACAAATGAGTGCACATCCCAAAGTATTTCAAAGGGAACAGAAGAAAATTAATGGAAATCTGAAATGTTCTTAAAGTGTCACTTATACACAGACTTTAATGAGCTATAGATAAAGATTTAGAAATACAATTAAATTTATTTCTACAAATTCAAGTCAGGAACTCTCTACTTCAAAATACAAAACCAAATCAAGAAGAGCTGCAAAGTAATGGCCTGACTTGTAAGGATAAAGCTAAAACTACTATGGCACTTCTGGTTTAGAAATCCAGAGCAGGATAATGTCTTTACTTGGATAGGGCTCCAAGTGTAACTTTAGGTTTCACAGATGTAGTGATTCTCTCTTGGTTTTAAACAATAAGCCTATGCTTGTAATCCCTTGGTCCTGGCTATAATTGCATATTTCAGGTTATTGTGTTTATATAGTAATGAGACTAGGCTGAATTCTTTCAGCTTTGGGCAAGTTGTTGAAAATACACATTGTAACAGTGACAGGCAGATTGTTCTTGATATGTCTTTATTAAAATAAATGTATTTGAGTATTCTTTAGATTTCTGACTGCAGATGACTGATTTGGTAGAGGTTGGTATATCAATAATGCCATTATATCAAGCTTCCTTTTGTTTTTGGGGATTCAATGGGAGATTTCAATAAAAGAAAATATAGCCTAGTCATCTCTACTGTGCTAGGGGAGAAAACCAAGGCTTTTCAGGACAAATGAAAAGTGTGGTGAGGAGATACTTGAGCACTCAGATTCCCTTTTAGAAAACAAAAGAAATTAAAAGCTTCTGAGTGGTAAAATGGAATATTTGGACATTTTCTCAGATATGCAGATATGCAAAGGATGTTGATGATGCCATTAAATATCTCATCTCTCCAGATAAGAGCTATTTTATCATAATTTGTTCAGCAGCTATTAAAATATCTCATTCCTGGAGGAGGAAGCCCTCTTAAGTGTCAGGACTTTCTTAAAAAGAGCAATAAAAATTCAATTTCCACAAGTTACGCTTTTTAAGAGACCTATCAAGCTAACCTAGACTTTTTGACAGCTATGGAAACAAGCCAAGATTATATTAAGAATTGGTATAGGGCTGGGGGTAACCATTCCCTGCCAGATGCATTGCATATACCTTGCTGTGTGAATGGGTATTTATGTCTATACAACATACCAGTCAAGGAAAACAAAATAATACTGGTGGGAAGGTGTGTTAATATCTGGTTGTCCATAGCTAAAGCATACAGTGTTAATACCTTGTCCTAGCAAAGGAAAGTGAAGGACATAAATGGTTATTCCATAGTGATTCAACAGTTCAAAGACATTAATCAGTGCAGCCTATCTGCTGGAAGAGAGTGAGTGGGGTTTTCATTCATCTTGGCTCCCCATGGATGCTTTCTCATTGTAAATCACATCTACTGCTTACCTGTATGTGGAACTTTGACAACTGGTGGGAATTTGCGTTACCTGACCCATGCATGTATCTCCCCACATGTCACCAACGTGGGGATTTACATTTGAAATAGGTTTATAACATTGCAGAAATGCACAGGAGCAATAAATGGAGCTTATCAGTACCTCTGGCCAGTGTTGAGTTCCTGCAGAAGCGTTGCCATATAAGCGTCTCCTCTGAGGTACTCAGATATCAGTGTGATTAGCCTGGTAGACAGACCTATGCATTGGGGAAGCAAGGTCAGTGCTCCTGGGACAGTAGGAGACACAAAGATTCAATAATAATATCTTATTATTCTATCAAATGATGTCTGAAGAACACTTTAAAATCATTACGTGAAAGACAAAGGATGCTATATATATAGAAGGGTAAAGGCTGACATTTCTACAGTGCATTTAATTAACAGAATTCCAAGCAAGCTTGGCCTTTGGAAGAAAAATAATCTTTGGTTGCACACTAGGCACATTGAGCTTCCATAATAAACACACATGGGATCCCTGTAAGGCATCTACTGAATCAAGGTTATTGTTTTGCTGGTGCCATGTTCTCAAAGACCCTGAGGTTGAAAGACCTCCTATAAAAGTGAAATCTGTTGCTTGCTACAAGTAGGGGGTTGATGAAGACAAGAACCAGCAGCAATAATTGATCGTGTTTATTAACAGTGCTTTTCAAGCTGTTGAAGCTCTTGACACAGCTGAATTTCTGTGAGGAGAATATGTCTAAGTAGGAGTATTTTCCATGAGCCAGTACAAGTGCTGTTTGTGGGAAGTGTAGCAGTTCCTTTTATTAAGGAGAGGTCAAATGATTATTCTTTCCAGAAAATGGGCCCAGGATGTGAATAGGTGATATACTCAGACCCTTTCAGCCTTCGCTATACACACTGATTTCCAGCAAGCTGTTTTTTAGTTCAAAATATGTTAGTACACTACTCCTTTCATTAGACACGGATCATTTTTATAATGCATGGTTAGTGTTGCTGCATGATGGTCTATCAGGTGGATTTGGGAAAAGGATACAATGCCACAAGACTGGCAAATAAAGCTGATTCTGGTTTTAGAGGTAGAACAAATGAAAAACCGTATTTGCAGATCTGCATATTAATTCTTTTCCTCAGATATAAACTTGCTACAATATGTGATAGGAGGCATGTAACACTCCTAGAATCCAAAATTATCTTTGGAAATTAGATATTTATAATGGAATTAACAAGACAGTTACCTGAAGTGGTAGCTTCAGGTTTGAAGTCACTACCATTACCAGTCTATAAGAGAATAAATTGTTCAATAGGTGCAAAGTGGTTAAAAAATAACAACTATCAAAGAGGGGTTTTTGACCATTTTCCACATGAAGATGATCAGATATTCGAACAGATTGTTGGGTGATCTCCATCCAAATAGTAGGACAAGTTCTTGAAACACCTAATATAATTAGACCTGCTTTTGAGATGGAGGCTTCACTACAGATCTCAAGTGGTCCTGGTCAAACCTGAATTATTTTGTGGTTCTAGGAATGAAAGTCGTCAAAAAAGGAAAGTTCAAAGACAAATCTGGAAAGCACACCTTTGTCTTTATCGAAAGGTACATCTGTGGCTACAGGTGTCTTAGTGGGAGAGGGAGTTTTCCTGTTTATCTGCTTCTCAGAGAGGACAAATCCACCTTCTCTGACAACTCCTGGAAAGAATGTGAGGAGAGGTTGGCTGAATTTGCTGACACTCACATTTAGCTTAGAATAAGCATTAGCTGAAGTTTCCTTTCTCCATGTCATCACTTTCATGGTGGGGATTTAGCACTGCCTGTTCTGCAGTAGATATCCCCAGCAAAGAAGTGGGATGAAATTCCCGGCTGGAGGCTTTTCCATCCTTGTAAGTTTCCTTCATATGTAATGCCAGTGCAGTTGCTGTACATTAACAGTAAATTAAAATGTTATCAGACACTTCAGAATATCCCTGCAAAGGAGGAGGTTAATTCTTCTGGGTCCTCTACTCAGGTTCCTCATAGCAGCAATATGATGGGCTCCACAGCCAAATCCAGAGTGCCTGAGTGGTCAAGATACGGGCAAGTGGCTTCTCCTGTTCTTGAATTTTCCTACTCAGAGTGCACTGTGATTTGCTGCAACCCAAAGCCAGACAGTCAGACAACAGATAGGCCATACAGACATCACTGACATGCTTATCAGGATGTTCCTTCCCTCTGCTCCCACATTTCTCATGTCTACTCAGTCCCATTCCTTTATCCTTGCTTGCTTTTACTACCTGTAGCACGAGTGGAGAAACAAATGTTTATGCTTTTCTCCTTGTTTCTGCATTACAAGAAGTCACAATTGTAGATAGGAAGTCAAGAGAGTGTGTGTCATGGCTGAGGTTTGAGTAGAAGCCCTGTTAATACCCATTATACATATTGTGTCCTCACAGGTAACTCTGCATCGAGCCAGAGTAGTAATTTCAGCCTCTTCAACCCTCACAACAGTAAGATTCTTATATTGTATCTTTTCTTCAGGTTTTGCTGCAGCTGTACCTAGGTAGACAGACTGGTCATCTCTTGGCCACTGCTCTGTAGAGAACTGCACATTGTCTTGTCCTCTCTGTATCTACATCTGTGCCATTTTTGATGGCTCCAACTACTGCAGCTGTGTTAAAAGTTTTCTTCTTCCTCTCCAAATCCCTGCCTGCTGCATGAGTCCCAGTCATCATATATTAGTAAAACACCCACAAACGGGGTGAAGGGTGTTTGCGACAGAGGGATGTTGGAGCCTCAATCTTCTGCTATGTCACCTTCCATTGCTCTTTGGTGCCCTTCAGTTGATAGGAGCAGTTTGAAGTTTCGTGCAGTTAGAAGGAGTTGAGGAAGTTTCCACTGTGAGAAGGCTCATTGTGCAGCTTGCAAAATAGGTATTTTAAACATTTTCTCAGTGCTTTTTCCCCACCTGTGTGGCCTTGATAGCACAATCCTCAGTGTATCAGCAGATAAAGCAATTACGTATTTTAAGCTGGTCCTTAAAAGTGCACCCAGCCCTCTACAAATACTTTTCCTCTTTGCATATAATAAGAATGCAAGACCTTTCCACCTGCCTCTTATCTTCCTATTGCAGATAGGGCAAGAGGGGAAGAGGCCTCCTGCCACGAGAAGCTGAACTCTGAATATGGTACGTGATCTGCAGGACAGAAACAGTTAATTCCTCTGAATGCGCTCTTTTCAGTAGAGATGGCTTTTGAAAACAGAATTTAATGAAATCCAGTGTCCTTTTCATAAAATATTTGAAGGAAGACTTGTTCGATAGCACTTGTCAATCAATCCTTTGCTTTGTTATACCTTCCCCCCCCCCCCCTTTATTTTAATTGGCATCTGTCTGGAAGGACACAAATCCCAAGCCGTATCTTAACTAGGATACTGTGGAACTGCTCCCTTTCAATCCTTGAGTTTCTCTGCTGATAAAGACAAATAAATTGCAAATTCTATATTAATAGGTGCAAGGGGCAAAGGCAGGAGAAAAGCTTAAAAAAGTATATGCAAAATAATCTTGGAGTATATTGAGAGGATGCTACTTGAAATCATATTTACCCTGTTTCTAATAATATATGCAGGATGCTGCAAACTCTACAATCATCTGGCTATTGATTTGCCTTTTCTCTATAATAATGAAACCCTAAATAAGTAAATATTTAACCTTTGGACATTTGATGTTCCCTTTCTGTTAAATAGTTACAGCTTTACTAGCAGTTTCCAAGGATTTAGTAGAAATGTTTTAGTGATATGCTCACTACTTTTCAAAGATCAGGCTTAGAACATGTATAAAAGTCAATATTCCTACTGACTTTGCCATTCATTTCCATTTCACTATATTGTGAAATACTAAGCTATCTTGCATGTGCTGGTGTTCCTACAAATGGGTATATTGCATTTATGTTTTAATTATCTGGGACTGCTTATACTTCCTGATACTCAGCTATGCTCACACTGCTACATAGCTGTAGCTGCTCTTTAAAACCATTGGTGCACAACTTCAATAGGAGTTCATAAGGATTCAGTTTAAGTACATCAAGCAGGCTGTTGCAACAACAGGTGAAAGTATGTGTATATCCAGAGGATTGCTGAGCATCTTCTCTAGCAGAATAATTATTATGCACAAGAAAACAATTTACTTACCAGCCCATGCAACAAGATTTTTGATGATGGCATTTTCCATCAGTAGTCGTGTGAGACAGGAGGGTTCATTTTCAATTCAAACATTACAGCCTGCCGGATTAATAAACCATATTTATTAAATAATAATAACTCTCCAAATGTGGTTTTTAACTCAGGAGTGGAACACTGACATTGAGCAGCTGTCTTTCTTCAGGATCTGTGTAGTGATATATGGCGTGTTGATTGCTGTGATATTGATGCACAGGGAGCCAGACTGAAGGATGGGGTCAGCACACAGAAAACCTGCATGTTTTTACTGCAGTGTAAGGTTGCATATCAGAGCATGGACAGCTATTTTGCTGGGAGGTTCTCAGCTTCTGAAATCTGTGTTTTGTCTTCTGCTCCTTTTTCATGAGTGGAGATGTGAATTAATGTGAAGGTCTTTAAAAACACGCACAAATACACACAAGCATATGCAAACCAAGCACAAAGAAAAGCTTGAGATTTCATCATGTTTAAGAGTGAGCAGGGATGGTTAACTAGGAATCATCGGGTCTCTGTTTAGCGATGGTTAACCAGGAATCATCAGTCTTTGTTTAGCAGAGAGGGTCAGGAAGGCAGAAATTTCCATGAGAAAAAATCTGGTTTGACTCAAAGCTTGTGACAAAATATACAATAAAAATATGATCAAAAAAGATCAGAGTGAAAATTAGAACCTGTTTTTCCTAACAGTCACTCACATGTTAAATTTTTCAATACCAAGATGGAATCAACACCAGCGTATTTGCAGTGGCCTTAAAAAGTTTTACTGGTTCTTAGACTTTGTTGTCAAACAAATGGAGTATTCTGTGGAGGTTTGAGCAGGAAAATGTCTAGGTGAGACCTAGGTTAGAGCATCTTGACTGATGACTGATCTTGACACACTTCAAAGGTGTGATGCTTCTGTTGTGCCACTGTAGTTGAAGACATGCATCTCATCCTAGTGGGAATAAATTGCCAGTGCTCCATATACTTATGCCACTGCTACTGTGCTTCCCTGTTACAACAGGGGAATAAGGTGCAGAGAGTTATGACACTTTTAAAAAGGTTTAACTGAAAACTGGGTTCTGTAGAAGTGTGGCTATACAGGGAACTAACTGCCTGCAAAATTGACCAAGGTATGTAGGTAAAGAAATACTGTCTGGCATTGTAAAAGCCTGAAGCAATAGTTCTGCACAATGCAGGAAAGCAGTGATGGGAATATGCAGTTCTGTCATCCCACCTGGGAGCTGCAGCTCCACAAGTAATTTATAATAATTTAAAACAACAGCTAATTGTTTTAGAAAAAGAAATAAACACAGTGCTAAGTCTTTCAGGATTTAGGATGAGTATTTGGGCTGCAGTAGAACGCCACTGTCTCTGGAGGTCTCTTAGCAGACCCCTTGAGAAACTGAGATGCTTTTAGGAAGACAACATAACTTCCATTGTGTCAGGAGGGGTTGGAGCTAGATAATTTTAAGGTCCTTTCCAATCCTAACTATTTTATGATTCCATGATTCATCATGGAAATACATAGAGCCAAATGCCTTTTCTGCTGCTGTTAAGGACAGCGCTATATAACTGTATCTAAAGGACAAAGTGGCCTTGGGATTTGATTGGTTGCAAACCATCACAAATCTGAATCTGAATTAGTATTTAATTGCATCAAAGCACTGCTTGGCCAGGCCTATCAGCAGGTTTGTTTTTATTTCATCAAGCTTCATATGTTAGTACTGCTGACAGGCAGGGAGCAAAGTGAAAGGCACCAGATCCCCAGCACTGCTGGCCACCAGAAAATGAAACCAGGAGACTTAAGACAGCTGAATTTATAAAATGAGAGATGAAAAGATACATTTGAGCAGGAGGAACAACAAGAACAAAAGGGTTAGAGAGAAGTGAGCAAACAAAAGAAAAGGAAACAGCAAAGAGAGCAAGGCTCTCTCTAAAATGAGAGAGATTGTAAGAAGGTAGGCACTATTAGAGCCCGGTTTTGGGAGCTTAAGGAAAAAAGCAGATTAATTTCTTCTGACATACTGCAACTGCTTTTTAATTAATAAACATATGGGTTGTGCCAAAATAAAACAGTGGAACACGTACCTTCAGCTTTTGTGTAACAGGATCTCAGTTAAACCTGTGTTAAGCCTGGCTGTTCATGTCATTGACCTTTTCTCCCAGCCACTTGACTAATCACTTCTCTTTGGAGCCAACATCTTGCTCCTTCAGTTGCCCACAGCCCTTCTTTTATGAAGGTGTGGAATCAGTACAGTCGCACTGGTGACAGAAAATGATCCCAGATGAAATAGTGCTGTGAGAGAGGTGCTCAGGCTAATGACTTGCAGTGACACACTCATGCAGTCTGGGCACTCTTGGTTTCTATTATTGCCCCTTCATTCTCAAGTAAGAGCAATGCTGTTGATCTTCTCTAACCTTCTGGTTTACGTGTGGGCTAAGGTGAGCACAGGCCAGCACAAGAAGGGAATATTGACAAATCAGATGCTGTTCCATCACGGAGCAGCACCGAACAGACTCTACTTGATCTCATTATTCCAATCACGCCTTCATTTTGCACTAACAAATCAATTCACAACGGTGAACTGGCCTGGATGGTCATGAAAATGAGGGTGATTTGGATTCTGTTTGACTTAAAGAGCTGTTTGATGGGATAGACTGAAACCCGGTAACTGAGCAACCTTGAACTCAAGATCTGAGTCTTAATTTCATAGATTGGTCTTATTTTTTATTTCAGTGAAGCTTATATACAACCAGATTTGCCCTAAAGGTTCAGTAGATCATCTGTAAATACAACCTCAGGTCAAATCTGTTGGAGATTCCTTAAAAAGTTGCTTTAATTTAGCTTTTCCTTTGTTGTTATGAAACATCTCTCCTAGAACATGGATGTTAGAGAATTCTGAATCACTGCATTCGTTTGGTTAGGCTACAAGGCACATCTCTGCAAAAGCTTTCCACTTTTCCTGCATCTGCAAGCGCCCTGGTGAAAAAACAAGCACCAAGAATTTTGCTGGATGGACTGCAAAGAAGGAATTTAGCTTTAAAAAGGCAAGCTGAAACTTACAGCTCTGGGAAGAATGCCAATCTTTAGTATTAATAATAATTCCATTGTTTTTCATACACTTGTAATTACATAAGTTGATTTTTGTCTTTATTGCTCTTAATTAACAAATATTTAATTGATTTAGAAATTCAGTTATGTTTTTGATGTCAAAATGTTTAAAAGAAAATGGAGTGTAGAGAACGGCATTAAGGGATATCGAAGGGGTTTGTTTCACATTGCAGTTACTGAATGTCAGCCAGCACTTAAGATGCACAAAAATGCCTTCTTCGTCTCTCTAAAAGAGAAGCTGTGTTATGTCTTGAAAAAATAACTGAAGGTTAATTATTGTATCTACTCCAACTATAGTAAGCAATATATTAAATTAAAAAGCCTACATAAAAAAACCCACAGCTCCAAGTGACCCAGACAATTAAATCAGCAACCTAATCTAATGGTTTCATAATTTCAAAGATTTTTGAGGTCAGAGAAACCATTAGCTCTTCCACCTTGACCTCCCATTTAATGGGGATGATGGAATTTCATTCATTCCCAGTTGGAGCCTAGGAACTCCTGTGAAGACAACTCTTATCTTCCAGAGACCCACTGAGCACATTCAGAGACAGAGATCCCCCATGCCTATCGCAGCTGTACTCAAGTGGTTAAGTGCAATCACTGTTCAGCATCCGTATCTGTTTTGTGGTGTGAATTTGTTTAGCTTTACCTTTCAGTCCTTGGTTTTTGCCTTTCAATACTAAATAGACCTTGCTCTGGTGTCTGTCTCCTCCTCTTGGATTTATTTGTGCACCCAAACAGATTTTTCTCTTCATTGTCTTTTGCAGTGCTTTTAATTCTCTTTGCATTTCATTTACGTGGGACAGGGGAAGTTAATTGATCAATTCCTCTATTGATTTCAGTCTGTTTCTCATTTTCTAGTACAACAGTGCCTAGCAAATTCTTAATTTTTAGAACACTTTTTCTTTTCTAACTTGGGAAAATCATTTCATTTTCTCTCAGCATCACTCTTTTCTTTACTAACAGCTGCTATTGAATGTTGAATTCCTGAACAGTACCTCTACAAAGTTAAAACAAGACCCTTCATCATGACACAATCACAAACAAAAAGCTGTCATTTAAAGCCCCCCATATTTATGGGTCACTTGCTCTGCTCCTACAACTGAGGATAACAAGCAGATGAGAAGGAGCGTACTCTAGCCAATTTTTACCTTCAGCCCAAGTGTTTCCTATTATTGTGTAGCTACTGATCCAATGTGAAAAGAATTCTTTTCTGGTATTTCTGTGTTAGAACTGCAAAAGCTATGATTTAATAGACGTGCTTATAGCACATTATATATTACAGGCGTCTTTTCAAAGATTTCAAAGCCACTTCTTGACAGTTTCATTTTTTTTAAGAGATGCCTTTAATAACTGTTTCTTGCTGACTTAAGAAATGAGGGAGGAAAGTGTAACTTCAAAGTGTTGGCAAAATAATATGAATTAACCAAATGTACTTGTAAAGTTGTTTCCAGTTACAGTAGTAGTAACTCGAGACTGACAGCTGATTTCCCCTTTCCCAACTGTTTCCAATTGAAACTAGTATCTTTTGGAGTTATTCCATGCTACATTGCTACTCCCGAACAAACCAGTTCATTCAGCTCTATGTTCAGAATGAATCGGAAGCAAAACAATAAACAATGCACAAACCCCACTAGTTAATATGTACTAATATGTATGATACATCCAGATCTTTCAGCTAAGGAGCTGAAAGACATAATTAACGCAAGTAGAATTACAGATATATAAAAGTGTAAATCAGAACATTCAAGATCTAGGTCTTCCAATACAGGGTTCAAAATGTACCAGTAACATTTACATAAAAGCTATTATAGGCAGAGATGAAGTTTTTGCCTTCTGTGTAATATGGCAAAATAAGAGAAAGTAATAAAATATATTAATATTTAAATAGTTAATCATACATTATTAATAGTAAGTGGCATTAATTAAGACCCTTATATCCCTTTTCCTATGCCCTCTGTATGTTGCTGATCAGACTAATCCTGTAACTTTACTATACCATTGAACTTTGACCAGATGCATTTTTATTATTAATTATTATTCTTATTGCTGGCACCTGGACCACTAAACTTTCTTCTTTCAGGGGTGCAAAATGAACTAGTGCAGATCAACCTATAGGACCCTTGTAGGTTTTTTTCTTGCATTCCCCTTTCTCTGCCTTGGGTACTAACTTTACCCCTCCTTGTACATCTTCCTGATGTTGATCTTTACTGTTTCTTGTCTTACAACAGCATGGGAGGATTTATAACACTGGAAGGAAAGATTTCTAGTGATGAGGACACTGAAAGACCAGGCACAGATTATCAGCAGTGGTTGTGGAGTTTCCATCATAATAAGAGCAAGTTAAACAAACATCTGTCAGGCATGACCTCCCTGTAGTTAAGCCTGCCCCGGGGCAAGGTGATGGACTAGATGACCTCTAGAGATCTTTTATGGCCCTACACTTCTATGAAGGGAATAAAGCAGACTGGGAGCACCCCCATGCATGACTCTGACCTGGTGTGCCCTGTGCACATACTCATGTGCCTTGCAGTGCTATAGAAGCCAAGGGAACATCCTGACCCTGCCTGAAACACAGCATATATCTGACTGCTGCTCCTAGGCCCTGTTAGTATATTTGTCTTGACAAAAATAGGACAAAACAATGACTTTAAGTGGTCTTCTGAGGTCACTTTTCAACATGTTTACCTTTGTTCTGGGTCATCCACAGCTGAATTTATAAGGACAAATGATTTTCTGGCATTCAAAGTGTTAAGATATAAATAGAAACACACAGTGTTTGTGTCCTCAGTGTTGTAAATACTCTAAAAGATGTATTCCTTTTAATGGTGAAAGATGTGCACAGTCCTGTGCACAGAAGAGGATGATATGCTATAGCAAGGCCCATTAGTTCATGCTTTCGGGCTAGCAAATATATTGTGTATTCAAACCAGTCCCCTTCTTTTCTCCATCAGCAACACTTGACCCTGCTACATGACATGAGAATGTATGTGTTTCTCATCTTTGCACATACTATAAGAAGTCATAGCCTTGATAAGTAATGAAAATAAAATCACCCCAGGTTCTCTACTGCAAGGTGACTTTTCTCTTATTCTTCCCTTTCTCTGGTTCCATCCTTTGCCCTACAAGAAAGCTTAATGAAGAGACCAAAGGTAAAGCTCAGCTTTCCATCCCGGGGCTCTCACGACAGAAGCAGGTGTTCCATTATGCAGGGGGAGTGTGTTCCCCAGTAATATTATCCTGGGAATTATCTTGGAGAGATTGACCTGTGAATAGTGGCCAAGCCTCAGGGTTAGCCTAGCAGTAATTATCTGCTAGACATTTTCACTAGCCGTATCCTTTCAGGTCAAGAGGCAAACATGAGGACTCACATCCATGCTTCATGGCAAATTATCATTCAATTACAGAGACTTTGAACCCCACCAAATGTAAATTGAATTGTCCTTTTCTCCTGATATTTATTTGTATGAAAAATTCCAGGGAATTTAAAAGGCGAGACATAGAAGCAGTCCAGAGTATATACAGAGTCTGGGACTGTAGTGAAATACTTCAGAAGTTTTCCATCCAAGCAGTTTTGGAGGGATCTGTGACTCACAGACATAGGCTGTTTCTTCACAGCATCTTGAGTTATTCACTGTTAGCTGTTTTTCAGCAGAGGAAGGAGTCACACCAGTTCAAGCATCTTCTTGCGCAGAGAGGATATATTCAGAGCACAAAGCAATCGTGTTGCAGCAACTGTATTAGCTTGGCTGTATCCTACAAAGCACTCCTACATTGGAGTTCATCCCAGCTGGAGGGAGACAGTAGTAGCAATTGGTTTTTGACATCAACACTAAAACGAGCTCATGTGAAGGTGTCCTCAAGACCCGGAGTTTAAGGAGAGATGAATCCTACCCTGTGCATAGAGTAGTTCATAGTGTCTCGTTGTGTAACCGTGGATTGCCCTCAGCGTTTGCCAAAACTTGCTAGGTTAAACAGTAATTGTGGGTCCACTTCTGGGCTCAGAGCCCTGGTGTGTTGGATCAGTCAGCTGGAAATGTGAATACAAAGCTCGGGGAAAAAATATTAAGTGTCGGAGTAAGAATAGGAGCCTCATGTTAGATCTTTTTTTGTGAGAGAAAATGTTTTACCATTATGATGCAGAGGAAATAGAGAACTGTACCTGGATAACAGCTTTTGGGTAATATAACTTTCTTTATTCCATGGAGGTCATCAGCATGAAAACATATCGAAATGAATCCATAAATGGACATAATCCACTTCAAAGCATAACTTGCAGGTATCTTTCTTAATCTGACTTACTGCAGGAACGCCTGAGACCACAGAGAGAGAACTCATTTGAAAATGCACTTGACTTGCTTTTAGTTATTGATATTCCGTGTTTGATTTGGATTTTGCATGTGGCTTGGCCTGCATGAGGAAAAATCAATAAAATCTGTTTCAGTTTTGTTTATAGTCTGTTTCTCCCTCTGGCTGCCCAAATAGCGGTGGTTAGATTTCAGGATCTATTCTGGGACATGAATGTCTGAAACCAGGAGGTTTTAATTTGATTTTGTTTTTCATCCTGGGTTTTATAGAAGTTGTGTTTTGAGAGAGTATGAAAGAGGTTTCTTAGCAAAATGCAAGTATTGTTTGGAAAAGAAGATGACAAAGTATACAGAAAACCAGCCTGGATTAGGTGCATCTGATCAAATGTAAATATTCACAGCTGAGACAATCACCACACACTGTTTTTTGAATCAGTGGAGAGAAAGAAGCACATCCAGGGTGCAGTCTTTTCATTTTAAAAGGCACACCTAAAATAAAACCACATGATACTTGCCCCAAAATTCTTTGCTTCACTCTGAGTATTAAAAAAGGAGCACTGGGTGACAAGTTTGCATGGACATCATAGAATCATAGGACAGGGTAGGAGAGGACCTTAAGATCATCTAGTTCCAGTTCCCATTGGTGATGACTAAAGTTATATGGGTTTCTTTCCCATCTGCATGGGATCTCTCTCCACTGTGCAGGAAAGACCTCAGGTGAGAAATCAGGACTGCTGATTAGTCTTCTCACTGCTAAGCTACAAAATGGTGATCCTGTTCTTGCAGGTTGCGTGGCTGCCTTGCATTCTTGCAAAGGTGAAAAACTTCAACAAAGAGGAAAAAGAGCATCCCCTTCTATACAGCCTTGAAATTGCTTCCGAGATCACTCAATCAGGCAGGGTTTAAGTCCCATATTAACAGAAATCCTTTCACATCTCTGCTTGCAGAAGCTAGTTTTGAACCGAGGTCTTGTATTCCTTTTGTGAAAGTTAATGTTAGTCTGTTACTGCATTAAAGAGTGGGGAACAGGGCAGTGCACCATTGTCTGTGGCTTGGAAGAGCAAAGGGAGAATTATTGAAAGGTTATAGATATGAAGGCTGAGGAGGGACGACCAACATATGAACCTCAACTTGTGTCAACAAATTGAACCAATTGTCAACAAATGAACCAATTCATTTCAGTTCTTAAGCCACAAATGTGAGCAGAGAGAACTGGGACTGTAAATTCTCTGCATGAACTCAAAAGGTAACAAAGGAAAAATATAAATACATTTTTAGTGGACTTACAGACATGACACATTGGTCCTTGGTGCAGTGGAAAATCCATAGGCGGTCACAGAAGAGTAAATGTTGGCAATGACTGCTGCAGAGGAAGTGCAAGGAGATGACTTTCTTACCATAAGTTCATTCTTTCTCTGCCAAAAGATAGGATAAATTTTTACTGAGTCTGTGTGAGTCTTAATTCCTTGCTACTGCTGGTGGTATGTCTGATCTTATGGCTAAATGGCCATATAAATAGAATTTGGTATAGTATTTCAGAGTAGTGTGTTTGCAGCATAGTGCAGTGTGACATCCATATATTTTAGCAGCTCTCTCCCCCAGAGAAGAGAAAATAAAAACTAGAAAAACATTGACATGAAAGATTTCAGTGGCTTGGTAGAAAGTGTTGGTTTAATCCTGTTGGCCTAAAGAAATAAAATGTAAAACATAGAAGGAAACCTCCAACTTTCAGAAAGAAAAACATGATGTATCAATCCAAGTAAAATGTTTCAGTTGATCCCACTCCTTTGTTTCCTCTCTTTTGCTCAATTTTGCAGCTGCTTTGTTAGTGAAAAGAAAAGCAATAAGAAAGCTCACTCAAGTCAGCCCAAGATATAGCTGCTTCTGTTTGATTCTGCGACATTCAACTTATGAATCAAACAGGGAAACAAAGCCAGCCTTGCAAGACTCCTTTAGCAACATAAACCAATGGCTGTAATATCCATTACAGAGCTAAGATCAACCACAAATGATAGTGTTTGGTATTTGTTTTAATTTTGGAATGAATTATGTTACTACTTTATCTTAAACTTGAGCCAAAATATATCCTCATGCATGAACTGGTTGGAATGACTGCATGAGTGAGGTCCTCTGTATGGGAATGCTGCCCTGAAAATGCACAGGAAAAACTTGGAAATCAAAAGACAGTGAAGACAGCAATGACAAAAAGCCAGCAGAACAGAAGTCAATAAGGTGTCTGTTGGGGAATAGAAGTTGCTTATTAAATTCGAATAAGTGGTGTAAGACTATATCTTATTACAGATGGATGTGGAGAATGCTTGCTGCAGAAGAGTTGAAGTAGGACTAATTCCCATCAGGAATTTAGTATTCTGCAGTAGCACAAACAGATTCTCCTAATAATAATAAAAATGCAGCCATCAGATACATATCATAGAATCAAAGAATAGTTAGGGTTGGAAAGGACGTTAAGATTATCTGGTTCCAACCCACCTGCCGTGGGCAGCGATATCCTGTCTATGTTTTTGAGAAGTGAGGTTATTTAATCAAATTCCTATTGAATTTGATGTGCAATTTAACTTATGAATCAACATTTACTGTTATGATTTAGAAGGCAATTAAAACCCATGTTTTGGCTTTCAAGGGAGAGTAGAACTATTTATACTGTTTAGCCTTCAGGTAACTTGATTGTTTCTTTGAGTTTCTGTGTCTTAATTAGTAAAAACCAAAATCAATTCTGACTATTTCAATAAGGGAAAAAGTAAATGAAAAGTTAAACCTTACGAAGTAATACAGGAGAGCTAGGAAGGGAGGAAGAAGACATGATAGCAAAAAGGTGAAAGAAAGGCTCATTGTAAGCTTTGATGGTTAAAAATAGTGAATTTTTGTAATTCTTTGGCTATGTTATCAGACAAGGCTTAGAGTAATCCTCCCAGAAGGTAGATGATCTATAGCTGTTTAATGTATTCATGAAAGTTGTGGAGGGTATTGGCAGAATGCAGAGCCTGAAGTGGGGAGCTCCCAAGTGAGCGTTGTTGAGCCAGAGCCCCCATTAACTTACAAACCCCGTGTGCAGAAATACGTGCAAAGCAGCATCTGTGCTAGGCAATTGCACTGTGTATATCAGCACATGTCAAAACCAGACCTCTCATTAGTTCCCACCTCAGGCTGTGTTGGATACGCATGGAAGTGCATGTTCAAAATTTGGACATGACTCACAAGGAAGCAGGTGAACAACCCTGATGCTATTGCTGCTGCCAAGCCTGGCAGGAGCTTTATTTTGCATGACATTTCTTGTGGTTGGGCTCAAATTCCATTTGCCCTCCACAGCAGAGTGAAGACAGCTCATCCACCCCACCACTCTGTTGCAGCCAACCTTCAAGCAATGTAGGAAAAAATTGCCTAAATTTGTCAACTAATGGGGTGGCATCTGTTTCTGTTCCTCTGCTATCAAGCTTTTTGCCTCTTGGTACTTGCTGTGCATAGGAGGGATGTGAGTCTGCATCCAGAAAGCAGGACCCTGGGTTGAGCATGTAGAGATGAAGAAACTTCTTTCCTCAATCATAGAATCATAGAATGGTCTGGGTTGGTAAGGACCTTAAAATCATCCCGTTCCAACCCTCCTGCCATGGGCAGGGATGCCTCACACTAAACCATGCCACCCAAGGCTCTGTCCAACCTGGCCTTGAACACTCCCAGGGATGGAACATTTACCACTTCTCTGGGCACCTTCACAGTAAAAAACTTGTTCCTTATAACTAACCTGAACTTCCCCTGTTTAAGTCAAAACCCATCACCCCTTGTCCTGTCTCTACAGTCCCTGATGAAAAGTCCCTCTCCAGCATCCTTGTGCCCCCTTCAGACACTGGAAGCTGTTCTAGAGTCCCCACAGAGCTTCTCTTCTCCAGGCTGAACAACCCCAACTTTCTCAGCCTTTCCTATCCTGTGACTGGTTTGACACCCAGCAGTCCCTGATTACTCAAAGGGGATGTGACCCTCATTTCTAAATCCCTATTTAGTTCCTTTATTTGTAAGCCAAGGAGCTGAATACCTCTTCCAAATTCTTAATGAGAAACTGATTAGAGTTTATCTATAACTATGCTGAGATCCATAACCTCAATACAACTAAACTGCCCTTCCATTGATACTAAGAGTGGTGTAGCTGACACAAACCAGCTGGGCCGGTCTTACAGTTTATTTAACAGTAAACTATCTAAAAATATTGATTTGCACTGTCTGTGCTTCTGCTCTCTGCCTCTGACCCATGGCCTCCTCTTGTATAAACACACATTCTTTGGTTGGTGAGAGACATAATGGTGGTCTGGTTCCATAAGCTGAAATCAGGTTTGTTTAAAAAGCCTCTCCAAGGGCACTTCACCCACTGATGGTCCTTATAAATCTGACACTAATAACAACATTATGACCTGAGTGGCAGTGTGGTAGTGCTGATCGAAAAAACACAGGCTCAACCAACACAAAGATGGTTTTAGCACTTTACTATTTATATTCTAAGAGATTTTAAAGTTGAGATTGCAATATAGGAAAACTTCTTCCATGCCATGGACCTGCAGTGGATGCGGCTGGCTCGATACGGAGGACTGGCCAGCACTTGGCCTGGCCATGTTGTGTCTCCTATGGTGGCATTGGTGTGCCAACAAGAAGAGGACTTTAATAGATTCTTGAGGGGCATGTCCTTCTTCATCTAAAACAATTCGGGACCTGAGAGCCCAGCTAGAGTGATTGGCCTTTTGGTGCTTCAGATCCAACCCTGACAAGAGGCTAAATAGGACAGGGTTAACTGAGTGCCATATGGGGAAGAGTACTGGGGAATGTCCTGAGACACAGATGTTTAAGAACACTTTGAAAATATTTGCTTACTGCGAAGATGAATTTCGGTCTTGGTGAGACAACGTGCAATGGATTAAAGGTGGAATTAGGTCCCTGCTGGTGGACAGAAAGAGGGAGAGCAATTTCCATACACAGATGAGCCTTTCCCGGCTAACTCTGTCAAATCTTCCATTCCCTTTACCTTCTAGGATGTGGTGGACAAGGCCAGAAGATCATTTCAGGATGGGTGAGGACTAGACCATGGTATGATTATCTCTTGCCCTTCAACCTGGTATCTCTGTAGAAGGGATACAGATTAGAATTATAGAATCAGAATAGTTAGGGTTGGAAAGGACCTTAAGATCATTCAGTTCCAACCCCCTGCCATGGGCAGGGACACCTCCCACTA
>JANRGW010026038.1:0-10142 GCA_024733675.1 Psilopsiagon aymara
GCTTAAATGCCTCGGGCGCGGCGGCAACAAAGGCGGGCGGCGTCGCGGGCGGTGGTAGGAGACTGACGGGGTGGCGGTGAGTGAGCGACCGGTGGGGCCGGGGTTGGGGTCGCAGGTGCTGCGGGAGGGGAAGCGCAGCGCCCAGGGCAGCCCCGTGGCTCCCGGGGATTTCAGCGTGGCCGGGCCGGGGGTAGCGGCTCCGCGCGGGGTAGACCTGGCAGCTGGTCTGGAGTGAGCGCTGCTCTGACAAGCGGCAGCTCTGCTGCCGCGTAACTTTCATCAATTCCTACAATTGTTGTTGTTATTGTCATTATTATTATCATCATTATTATTAGTTATCTTTATAACCCCATAAATACAAAGTTATAAGCAGTAGTTGTTACGGCCGTGGCTGCCCATGCTGTTCGTCTTCTACTCTCCCCCCCGCCAGCCTCGGTTGGCTCCGTTTCCCGGGCAGGGGTGGGAAGCGGCGGGTCCCGGTCCCAGTCCTGGCGCCGGTGTCGCTCGGCGGGGCTTTGCCAGCAGAAAACCGAGTAGATGCTTGCCGGGGAGGGGGGGATGAGGCAGATAATGCCCACGAAAAACGTACCCTGAGCTTCCAGCTCCTCCCTCTCCTCGCGTTTGTGCTTATTCCCTTCTGAATTTAAGCGATCCTTAGGTCAGCACGGTGCTACGAGTTGTAGCGAGGGATACGGGCTGTAAGTAATTTTAGACGTAGCTGGATCCGTTTTTAGTTAGCACACCGTAGGTCCGGCTGCAGAGGGAAAAAATGCCATTGAAGGTGTTTTCTGTGGTGCTGTGTACAGTGTTTTCTTTCGGGGCAGATCTTCGTTTCTGTATTTAAGAGCCCCCCTCCCTTGGAAAATGGGGAGATAAGGGGAGATAAGGGAATGGAAACTGCTGCTGTTCCATGCTGTTCTCGTAACTGCTTGCTGCAACTGGATCTAATCACTGACAATGTCAAAACAAAAATATCCAAGAGGAAAAAGGTGTCATCGCGGGCAGCTGGATGTAGCAGGAGGTTTTCTTGGCTGTGAGGGAGTGAGAAACCAGAGCTGCCTATTAATGTGTGAGGAATGAATTGCTATGCGTGACTCTTTCCTTAGTGGCATGCTCACCACACTGCTTAAAAGGTTGGTAGCTAACCTACATGGATTTTGTAACAATCCTTACACGAGGGATTGTGGAGTAATTCTTCTGAGCTGGGCTAGCCTTAAATATCCCTTCTAACCCTAACTATTCTATGATCCAGTGTGGGAGCACAGAGAGGCAGTGGAAGGAGGCCCCAGCAGTGTAGCACAGACTTACCTAATGTGGGCTACCGAGGGGGAAGGGGGCAGCTTTCTGCCCTCAGCTTTTGCTAAAAAGCTGTTATTGGCCTTGGTCTTGGATCTTAGATTGTTGTCCTCACCTGCTGGGGTTCAGGACAACTTAAGAGAACAAGTGCACATCCCTTGTACTTCATAACCATGCCTTTGCCTGGGTCATTGTGTCGTGGGAGGCTTAGGTGGAGCTTTGAGTAACTGAGTTCATACAGACATGAGTGATGCTGAGTATTCCCTGTGAGGAAGAATATTCCTGGGAAAAACCTTCCTCAGAAGGCCCCTGGGACAGAGGCCAAGAGTGTCTAATGAGGCAACCTTTTCCTGTGAGCTGCAGCCCTTGCTGTTGGAGGGTGAGGGTTTGGGGGGCAGCAGGCATGGGGACCTCTGAGGGCAGGCAACCCCTCTCTAGGTCTCCTCTCTTCTGGGTAGCCAATCTCCTTTCTGCATATGGTGCTGCTTTGGAAGCGATGCAGATGGGGAATCTAGGCATATTACCTTTTCTCTTCTGGGTTAGCTGATACATCAGTTTGCTGCTGGAGGTGATAGTGCGGCTCCACGGTGCTGGGAACGGGCCAGCAATTCAGGCCTGCAGCTCTAGATAAACCTATTCACTGTCTCGCTTTCCTTCATTTTATGGTTGCTTTCCTTAGGTAGCCAAAATACTGTGGAAGGAGCTCTTTTTTGGGCTGCGTTCATAATGCATTAGTGCAGCTTTGTGGGTGTATCATGGGGTTCTCTGCCTAAAGGTGTGCCTCTGGCAAAGCAGCAGCTGTCCTGCTAACAGAGGTTAGACACCTCATGCAGTGAGCTGGTGCATTTTCAGTGGTGCTGGGGGTATATGCATCTCTTGCTGACAGCAGACATGAGGTTAAATTCCAGAAAACAGGAGGACTATGTGATCATGTCTACCTAATTCCTGCACAAACAAGTATTTGTTGAGGAGGCTTTGGTAAGCAGGGTGATTGCTCTGGTGGCTACTGTTTGCTTGCAGATACACTGTAACTGGGTTGAAACCAAACTCTGGGAGGGGGGGGGCACATCATCAGTCGCTGGGACCTAGTTTTCTGGGACAAAATAGACAAGTATAACTATAATTTGAAGCATTTGCTGGCAGTCTTCTGCTACAGGAGCTGGGAAAGCATGGGGGGAATTAGAGGTAGTAGTATAAGGCAGCCAGGGATGGCCTAATGAGTGGCAAAGCAGATGAAGCCAAGAATGTTTCACAACTTTAACTCTGTCCTTGAGACTGGTGCAAAAGGAACTTGGCTGCAGAAGCAGATTACTGTATCCTCAGAGGTCTATTTCCCTGCCTGCCTCTACCAGAGGATAGCCAGCTCACTGAGGGGCAGCCCTCTGCCAAAGGTAGTGCGGACATGACACCATCTCCATGGGCATCTTAACCTCAGGCGCTTGGGAAGCATGTTTCTCCCTGCTCCTGTGTTGCTCTAGGCCAGAAGAAATGGAGGATGACAACGGGTGTTGTCCATGTCAGGTTGTCCTGCTCTTTGCTCTCAGGCTGGCTGGTGCGGAAGAGATAGTCAGACTTAAGCTCTTCCAGCTCCTGTTCTCCTCACATGCTCTGTTGCATAGGCAGCTTTTGAAAGGGCAGCAGTGATGCAGTGGGGTTGTGGTCCTGCTCCCTTTCTGCAGGAGTCTCAGTGGTGTGCACAGCCCTCGGTGAAAATGTTGTTTTCTTGTTCTCAACTCAGCATCCATAAAGAGCACAACAACAGATCTGACAGAATTGTTTTGATGACCTCTTCCGAAAGGCACGGACCTTTTCCGTAGCCTGTGGATTTTGCTAGGGTGATGTAAAGCACAATTCTGCACAGGATTAGCAATCAAAGAGCATTATGAATCAATCTGATACTATGTCTTAACCATAGCCCTTCTTAGATTGCTGACCTACATATTATAGCTCTCCTTATAACAGCTTTGCTGAGGACAGGTTTTGTTTCTGAGTGTAAGTTGGCCCAACTGCTTGAGATCTTTGTATTTAGGGAACATTTTCATTGAGATTATGTAGATATGACTGAAATTCCTGATGGCTTCAGGTGTATTTGAAGTCTGTGCTGCTTGACTGGTGACTTGCCTAGTTTGAGATGTAAGTAAGTGGTTACTTTGAGTGTTCTTGTAATTGTGCTGATGAAGAACCTAGAAGATTAAATGATAGGCTTTCAGGATAAAATGCTCTTAGGTGTCTAGCCAGCAGGAATCATTGTTATCAGATGCTCTTATCACTTGTGAGTAAAAACCTTGGAGAAAATTTATTTTCCTTCCTGAAATGCACACTACAACTCAGCCTTTAATGAGATGTGAACTCAAAGTTTCCTTTCTAAAATCCCTTCCTGAGGTTTGCTGGTGGTACCAATGCGAGTGCAGGTCTCCATGTTCGATTTGTTTTCCTTCTGATTCCTGGAGTAACAAGGTGAACAATGGGTCCAGAACTGGGTCTGTGAAGGAGTGACTTAGATGTTTTGAAAGCAGCACTTAAGCCTATTCCTACCTATTGTTATGATAACAGCTCTGAAGGATAGATCCCTTAGTTTGAAGGATACTGGGAAGCAACGAGAACTGCATGTGTGCTTCCCAGCATGTACCAGTAGACTGCACACATGCTTCTTGGTGTGTTCACTGATGTTGGAAATGGAAAAGGACCTTTCAGGTCGAGTGTGTGTATGGCAGCATGTTCGCCTGCCAGTCTGGGGTGTGAAGCCTAATGTAATCCTATGAGTTACGAGGAACTCACCTGTGAAACTAGTAATAGGGCTGCGTGATTGAGCACCTCCTTTGCAAGGTTGGAGGGCTGTCCTCTGCTTGTTTGTCTCAGTGGGTCCCAAGTGGTGCATTTGCCTAACTTGGGTTTGGCAGTCCCTCAGCAGTATTTGGAAGCTGCCAGCTGAGTTTCTGCTTTGGGCGCTTGGCTTGGGGTGTCTCTGAACTTGGAGCTCTGCCAGCAAGTTGTTGGGTGATCTTTAATATTTGCTCGTGATCTGTTGCTCACAAGTTACCAAAACCTCTGTTCTCAAACAAAGGTTGCACAGAAAGCTGCAACACAGCATCTGGCTTATTCTTCTCATAGCTCCAGAAAGGTCTGTTTGTGAGATCTTTGTTTAAAATAGAAACACTGCACAGAATATCCCCCCTTTTCCCAGCAGGATGCTGAAGGGCAGGGAGGCCTCTGCTTTTCCATATTTGCTCCTGTGACCCAGATGCCTTTGAACGGGAACACCAGGGCTGTACAGGCAGAAGAAGAGAGCTCTTTTCCAGACTGCTAACATTTCTCTGTGCTCCTGATGTGTGTTTCCTCTGGGAACTGGCAGCTACTGAAAATTAACCGAGCGAAGCTGCTTGCTGGTATGTACCTCCATGCTGCTGGGTGAAGTGGAGAGCATGAACAGGTCCAGCACAAGATGCCCATCTGTCTGTACGTTGCATGCTGATGTCCATTCAGCAGCTACCATGGTACTGGCAGGGGTGTTTGTAATGGAGCCCAGGCTTGTGCTTGGGGGTGAGAGAAACTGGAAGCAAGCTAGCACTCCTCTCATTAGTATTGTGCTCATTCCCACTTTCAACGGATGAAGCAGTTTGCATTTTCAGCTGTAAAATTTGGTAGAGAAATGGAAGTTGTTGACAGCAGTGATTAATTTATTTCAATATGCACCATGGCTTGCCCTCTGTGTCTTTGTAGTACAGCATCCGCTGATTAGAAAATCAGAGGGATTCAAATCAGCCTGACTGTTCTCTGGGCTCTCTGCAAATACCCTGTGTGTGTGCCAGCGGAATCCCGGGTCTGTGGGGAGAGTCGCTGGCACTCAATGGGGTGGGATGACAATAGAAATTGTCATGGCAGCCTTGTAGCAATGATAGCTACTTTCTTCAATGGGTCTCCGGGGGACTGAAAGAGATCCACAGTCAGGGTTTCCCCCCGCAGATGACTAATCTCAAGGAGCTGCTTTTTGGCTTGGAATAACATTTAACTCGCAGTACTGGAGTAATGAGTTTTGGGGAGTTTTACAGATTTGGAAGACAGAACGCTCAGGAAGTGCTGTGAGCAGAGAGGTGGTGTACAGCCCCCTGTGCCTGCTGAACAGGGCAGCTCAGGCACTGGGCATCTTGCAAGTAATTAGTTTGTGTTTTAAGACAATAAAAAGTCTTCATGCTTCGAGTGGTGCTGCCCAGCAAGACCGAGAATCTGAGCATGATCCTTTGTTAGATAGATTGGGACATTGTGTTTATTTGATTGGGGTTTGCTTGGGTTTTTTTCTTTCCTCTTTCCCTCAAGGTATAGTTCTGCATAACGAAGATTTTACTTAGCTCCAGGGATAGATAATCACCGTGCTATTTCTTGGTTGTCCCTATGGCCCAGCTGTAATCCTGCCATCCTTTCTGCTTGGGAGAGGCCCTAAGGAAATTGGAGATTTTGATGTACAAGGGTACAATTGTTGGGCTCAAACGATATGTTTCTTCTTCTGTTTACATTTTAATGACATTTCTATCAATTCTTCACTCAGATCTTATTCCTTCAGCAGAGATTCAGTGTAAAGAATTGCTGGGGATTTGGGCACTTTGTAAGTGAGACCCATTAGCAGGAATAGGGCAGAGATGGAAAACTTTTCTGGTTCCCCTGTGCTGAAGTTTCACAGGTGAGTGTGACTGAAGTACTGTTCCTGTTTTAGGAAAGTCTGGAAGGTGTTGGGTGGAATTTGCTCTCATCCAGGTAACTGTGTCTGTGAATTTGAAGTTTGTTTCCTATTAACCACTGTTCTTGCAATCTTGAAATTCACTGTTCTCAAATGCTTATTTCTATGAAAATGCAGAGCTTTCCTGGGAAGATCATAAAGGAACAACTGGTTATGCCTTAACAAATTCCTTCCAGAGCTGGACAGCATATATTTTGTGGACTTTGTAACTCTGCTTTGGAAGCTGCCATGCATGTCTCTGAATGCAGTACATCGTAGAGGGGAACCTCCTCTCCAGTAAGTGTCATCCTCTCCAACAAAAGCTTCAGTGACAGGCCTTAGTGGCACAGATGGGATTCAGGCAGGAGTCAGGAGCAGAGATGAAGGCAATAATCCCAAGGATGTGTTTCAATATTGGAGGCAGGGGGATTCTCAAGGGCAAAAATGGGATTGATTGAAATAAATGTTGCTTGTGGGTGTAACGTGAAAGTGTATTTTGAGAGATGTGAGAGCATACATCTGGAAAAGGAGGAAGAGCAAAGCTGGATGGATGCTTTAGCTCAAGAATGACTTGTGTGATGGGTCAAGCCTTCTGCTTATGATACAAACAGGGCAATGAGGGATCATCAGCATTTTCAGGCTCTTCAAATTTAATTAATAGGTGTGTAGAGAACAGCCGTCTTGAATCTGGCAAAATGAGCAGCCCACATATGGATGGAGGAGCCTGAATAGGTGATGGAGACTTAGCATTGGCCAGTGCATGGACTGCTGCTGTGCTGACTCTGCTGAGCTGGCAACAAGGCTGCCTGCTTTTAAAAGGGTCTGAAAAGTGCAGAGAGATGGGAGAACTGCAGGGAAGGAATCTCATTTTCTTCAGAGCAGTCACTGCTTTCTGCCTGCTATTTTATTCATTTATAATGCAGTGTGGGTGTGGATTGGGAATAGTTCAGGTCCTGTGGATGTGGCTCAGCAATTTCATATCGGTAAAATCCAAAGGGAACTCCTTCAAGCTGCACCTGGGGTTAAAATCAAGTTAATTTTCGAGTGTTCTGTAGCTCCCTTCTGCCTTTCAGCTCTCAATTTTGTAAGCTTATCACTTTGTAAAGCACATCACATCGCTGGTGCATTTCAATGAACTGTGTGTTCTCAGGTTGACAAGTTTTCCTGGTTGTTAGGGGAGTGCAGTCAGATACATATGTTCTTAGATATTCATGGCTTGTTTGATTAGATGTTCATATACTGCAACCCAAGGGGAAAGATTCAGAAAGGTTAATTAAAGATTTGTCATAAAATTTTATGTCAGAAATGGTGTGAATTTTCAATGTGAACACTCAAATAAACTTAGTTTAGTTCATGCTGGAGGTGAATGGAAACGGAAGAAAAGGAAGCTTTCCGTAGCTACAGATGTGAGGGTGTACCAAGGTCATTAGTGCATGTTAACTCGTACTTTTAACATTCATGGCTTCCATTAATTTGGCAGGATTTTTCCCATTTGTCCCCATGCAGACAGCGCTCAGGAAGCCTGACTGTTTCTTGAGGGGAGTATTGAAGAAATGCCTCTTTCCCCACTGTTATTCCTTTGAGCTGAGATTTTTTTACACTGGTCGAGGACAGCAAGTAAGCCCCTGTAAGAGCCTATTTTTGTGCCTAAACACTGTCTCATCAGTGCCAGTGTTTCACTTCTGTGAAGTGTTCGCAGGCGTGAGCATCGCGTCCTGCCATGCGTGCGCTGAAGCTGCAGGGACAGGAAGATGGCTCTGTCAGAGCTAGTTCTGCTCATGGCTCAGCTCTACCCTTGGACGATTCTGAGCTGAGTCTTAGACCACCCATTACAGCATTCAGCCTCCTCAGCACCTCAGTGGTGGCCTCATGGGCAACTGAGCTGATTAAACCAATTGCTGCTGTCTGGAGGCTTCAGATCTTACAGAATCACAGAAACACAGGATGGTTTCGGTTGAAGGGACCTTAAAGCTCATCCCGTTCCAACCCTCTGCCATGGGCAGGAACACCTTCCACTGGACCAGGTTGCTCCAAGCCCCGTCCAACCTGGCCTTGAGCACTGCCAGGGATGGGGCAGCCACAGCTTCTCTGGGCACCCTGTGCCAGCGCCTCAGCACCCTCACAGGGAAGAACTTCTGCCTAATGTCTGATCTCAATCTCCCCTCCCTCAATTTGAACCCATTCCCCCTTGTCCTCTTATTGCAGTCCCTGATGAAGAGTCCCTCCCCAGCATCCCTATAGTCCTCATTCAGATACTGGAAGGCTGCTATGAGGTCTCCATGCAGCCTTCTCTTCTCCAGGCTGAACACCCCCAACTTTCTTACCCTATCTTTATATGGGAGGTGCTTCTTAAGATGGAGTCAAAACCAAGCAAAGCTATATCCCATGAAAATGAATGCAACTCATGGAATTTCTGTAGCTCGAACTTTGTGTCTTTGATTTTTTTTTTATAATTATTTATGAGAAGGCTTTGTTCTGTAGCAGAGGTGATATTCCAGTAGCATCAGCCATGTAAAAATATTATGTATAAATGCAATGGTTTACATTGTAGTAAGAGTAGGTTTACTAAGCAGCTGCCCTATCCCTGGCAGCGTTCAAGGCCAGGTTGCATGAGGCTTGGAGCAACCTGCTCTAGTGGCAGGGGGTTGGAACTGGATGAGCTTTAAGGTCCCTTCCAACCCAAACCAGTCTGTGATTCCAGGATTCTATTACTGTGTCCCTGTAGAGTTGTTAAGCTGTCACCCTGGGCCTCAATAGCAGTATTAGAGGGTTGCAAAGGCAGGCTCTCAGAGGTCAGGTCTGCATTTAAGTTGCTCATACAGCCCAAATTTGACTTGTGTGTGCACTGTAGGTTCTGATTGCATGGTTTCACAGCTGCTGCTTCCCTTGATGCTGCCTTGCTCACTGTGCAAAGCGGATGTGTATTTGTGGTTGGCTTTTTTTACTCCTTTTTGCTCCTCTGAGACTGTGCTTTAGTTGCTGTGCACTTCAACCCTGCCCCAGGGACAGAAACATTAAGTTCTCCAGTAAGCTTCTCAGCAGTGCTCCTCATAAATGTCTGAGCATCTGCAGTTTGCAATGCATTTGTTGGAAAGCATCTGTACAGCTGGGGACCCGAGGTGCACACCGGGTACGCAGCCAGTTTTGGGTGCTCTTCTGCGAGATTGGCAGGACTTCACTCCTCTTCATGATTTCTGTGATCTATGAAGTGCAATTCCAGCTCTGAGAGCTCAGCCCATGTGCAGACATGATCATGGCTCTGACCCTGTGGAAGGAACTGGCGATAAAGGATATGAAAAGTTTGTTTTGTGGTGTTTGGTTTCACTGCAGCTCTAACAGAAGTAAGGAAGGAATCGCTTCTCCCTGGCAGCTTTGATTTGCATCTCGCATGGCACTTTGTCTGGTCTTTGTGCCTTATTTACTACACCAACAAAGACTGAACCTGGCTTCAATGCTTTCATTCAGTGGGCACAGCTGCTCACTGTATGCTCTGACAAAATATGGAGCAGGACTCTAATGTCTTTTTGTGTGTGTTTTGCGATGTGTGGGGAGAGGAGAGGGCTGTTCTGCCAGGGGCTGGGCCCTATGTCCACCACACAGACTTCAGTCACTTGGGGGACCAGCAGTCAGTGGTAATGAAACTTGGGGGATGTGTTGTGTGGAGAGGATTTGTTGGCTGGTGGGCACTGGTGACCTGGGGAACCATGGGCTCTGTTGGTGACCCAGGTGATTGCTCCAGCCATTGCCTCTTCCCCAGCTTGTTCCCAGCCCACCTCCAGCTCTTTGCCTTAGTTGTCTTCATAGAATCACAGAATCAATGATCTTGGAAAAGACCTTTGAGATCAAGTCCAACTGTTCCCCAGCACTGCCAAGGCCACTACAAACCCATGTCATTAAGGGCCTTGTCTACACAGCTCTTAGGCTCATTCACGAATTGTGACTCCACCACTGCCCTGGGCAGCCAGTTCCAATGTCTGAGCACCCTTTTGGAGGAAGAACTTTTTCCTGATATCCAGTCTAAACACCTCCTGGTGCAGGTTTACGCCTTTTCCTCTTGCCCTACCCCTTGTTCCTTGGGAGCAGATCCCAGCCCCCTCCTGCCTCCATCCTCCTCTCAGGCAGCTGTAGAGAGCAA
>JANRGW010026039.1:0-17640 GCA_024733675.1 Psilopsiagon aymara
TTCTCCCCACATTGTTCATTCCTCCCCCCCCCCCCCCGAGTTTCTCTCATAACCAACTTTGCCTTTCTTCCCTTTTGCACAAATCTGCCTTCTTTACAGTCTAAATTCTGCATGTGGGAAATGCTGTAGACCGCCCTGGTTGCTCCCATAGGCTAGTAAACTTTCATGTAATTAGGTATCAAATACCCTCGGGCAGAATGCAGTATTTCACTGGACTCGCTGAGGGATTTTGTGCAAGACCAATTTGAGAGAGGAAAAAGGAGATCAGACTGATTTATTGTATTTAGTAGAGCTGAGCTGGAGATGTGTAAATTGTTAAGCCTTCCACAGCCGGCTGGCACAGCTTATGGAACAGGCACTCTTCTGAGGCACAAGTCACAACCACTCATCAAAATGCCCATTTCAAAGGCTTTACCTGAGTTAGTTACTCTTTCTGAGAACCTCTGCCTACATAATCAGACCAAGGAGCAATACATCTTGCGTTTCTCAGCCCTGGTAGACACTTCCTAGAGCTAACCTGCAGCTTTGTATCCCAAGTACTTTGACAAACAGGACCTACCCATTTCAGTGTAGCACTGCTAGGTTTGAACACTAATCCTGAGGGACCCAGTTCAGGCACCAGCCTCATCTTTTCCTATAACACCCTTTAAAAATGTGCAGTATAATGAAATATGATAGTCAAGAGAGGGGGGCTACAGACAAACAACACAATAAATAAAACCTGTGTTTCAAGAAGAGAAAAATTTGGAAAGACCTTGCAATGTTGCTTTCTGTTATGCATCATTACAGACTGACTAGAATGTATTATGATGAGAAGGAAATACTGCTCATTGTCTCCTCCCCTCTTTCTTGCTCTTTATCTAATCTTCCTAGCTAACCTGGAACTGGTGGGATAATTTAGTAGCCTGTGTTACTTCTTTTTCCTTTTAGATTTGTGCTTGCAACAGATACTTAGCAAAGCTACTAGCTTTGTGGTTTACGGTGTCCCTTTTTCTGCCCACCTCCCTCACCCCTCTTCCTCCACCGCCTCGCGCCCAGTCAGCGGTTGCTATTCACCGAATTAAACTGAGAACTCTGCGCTTTGTGTATTCGGGGCTTGTAAGTTTGTTTGGTTGTGGTTGTTTTCGCTAGTTTGTCTGTTCCCTCCCCTCCTGGTCAGTGCGTACGAGCAGTGTGGGGTCGCGGAGGGGGATGCTGCCGGCATCCTCCCGCTATCGCGCCGCCGAGGGCAGCCGCGGAAGCTGCCGGCAGCGAACGGCGGGCGCAGGGGTCTCCCCCGTGCGATCTGTCCATGGTGCTGACAGCGCCGCAGCAGCCTCCAAATCCCAAACAACCGGCCCCTGCAGCGCTGGGGCTGCTTGGAATGCAAGGCGAGCTTTTAGGCGAGGAGGGAGGAAGGAAGGAGACGGCCGTGGGGGTTGAGGGCTTTAAAGAACTGGATTTTGTGTTTTTCTTCCCTTTTTTCCTATTCCCCCCCCCTTTTTTTTTCTTTTTTTTTTGTTGGTCTTTTTTTTTGGAAGGTGAAGGGATACAGATAGTCAGACTCGAAATGAAGGTCTGACTCTGAGGATTCCAGCATGATAGGAAAGGGGAGGCAGCACTAAAGAAGCATCAATGTTTTAAGAGAGGGAGTAGGTTTACCACCTTGTACTTGGTCTGAATACAATAATTATGCATGCACGGGTAGGTGTTTATTGTATGCATACATGCACATACACAGACATGCACTACTCAAACACATGTATGTCCATTCACCAACAGCCCTTTACTCTTCTGCGAGGTATCTCTTATTTCCCTCTTGGCAATCAAGTAACAGAAGCCTGTTTTATTCCTACTTTGGGGGAACTTCTCACTTCTTTTCCTTTTTAAAAACAATTTTTAACCTAAGTATAAACCTGATGCTTGGTGTCTTCATCTCCTATCCACTGTGTGGTTTTTTTTTCCTCATTTTAGTCTCTTTTTCCTCTTACCCTCCTCCCCCTAATCCTGTTTTCAGTCTGTTTTAGCATTGAAAAACATACACATGGATTTGACAATAAGTAATCTTACCTTGGGTAGAAAGTCCTTGTTGAATATACATAACTGAAAAGAAAATGAATCCAACATAAGCTAGAAAGATCCCCATCATTCCAAGATGAAGAAGAAGTCACATCAGGGTGATAAAAGCCAAAGATGCCCTCAGAAAAGGAAGAATTGATATATGAGTGTTTGTATGTATCTCTAAATACGTGAACAGAGAGATGTTACAAAAAGGCTCTGTATTGTAGCCCTAGCTGCGACACTAGCAGCATTCTGCTACTCAGTGGAGCTTTTTCTTTGGGAAGAGGGAGTATTGCAATACAGTGTGGTTCAGATGAGCTCTCTCAGGCGCTGTGTTGCTTGAAGTCCAGATTCAGACTAGAAAAAAAAAAAAAAAAAAAAAAAAAAAAAAAAAAAAACAAACCAAAACCCACAAACAAACCGTTGAAAAGTGAGTACAGCTGCCTTCTGTGCCTTTTTTCAGCTACCTGGCAGCTTCGGCCAACGTCAGCTCTTGCTGCTCAGGATGGCGTGATGACTGCCCTCCCTACACACTGATACAGCTCGGGAAGAGGGGAGTGGGGGAGAGAAGGGGGGAGGGAGGAAGAGAGAGAAGTCTACAGTGCTTGTACTGCTTTAACTTTTCCCTCTAATGGCTGCGATAATGCCTTTAACTCTTTCCTCTCTCTCTGTTCCCTACACCTCTCTCCCTGCTCTGACTTCTACTGGCTCCGATGCTGGCGTAAACCTGCCTTTTTTTTTTTTTTTTTTTGCCTTTTTGCATAGTGCACAGCTTGTGATTGTAGAGAGAGCAGAGAGCCTTTCTTGCACTGATGCAATCTTCGGTCTTATATTCCAAAACATTCAGTTGCTGGGAGGGCAATGCAGTGGTTTGATTTTTTTGGTGAGTTAAGCTGTTCCTGTTTTCTTCTTCTTCTCTCCCTCTCACAGGGTCTGAGAGAGAAAAATAGTTACTCAGTAATCCTATTGCTCTCACTATTGCCTTCTCCAAATAACTGTGCTTCTAGCATCTTACATTAAAATATTGTTAATTTTGTCTGCAAAGGCAGGTACAGGAGATAATACTTAGAATATGCTTAAGATACATGCATTTATATAGATTTCTATGGAAAAATATTTAGCTAGATAAAAATTGATGATGATATCCTACAGATTGCTCACAGTAACATATATATATATATATTTATGTACACCAGAGAAGGTATTTACAGCATGTTAAAGAATGCTTCCTCCTGCAGTAAATGTTTCCTTCCCTCTTCCTTGTTTTCTTCCTATGTGTGTATTAATAATGTTTAGACAAGAGACTAACCTTGACTGTATTAAGTGTTCAAAACACCCTGAAAAAGCATCTGCACTGAGGGAAGTTCTCTGACTAAAATCATTGTGCTGCTTGTAGTAAGAAGCCATCTAGAAAGTGCTTGTTGCACTAAGCAAGCACCAAATACCTTCACAAAGCTGAGACAAAGGCTAAATAGAATCTGAAAGGAGCACCTGATAATCACTTAGACTGCCAAATAGCTGAACTTAACTGCTAATCACAGACTAAAACAGCATTTACAAGGTACCAAATTAAAGAGAATTTTATCTTCATGGGTAATATATTTTTCAGTTAGATGAAGAGCTGGACAAGTTCTGTCATGCTTGGCAATGGGAGTGCAGCAGTTCCACAACGGCAGAAGATGCAACTTTCACCTTACTTACTGCACCGTCCAAATTACTACATGCACAAGACATTTGAAATATGTGCAGAGATCTCTTTAACAGAACTAATGCTATCTGACTGAAGAACAATCCTTTTTGTCTACATTTTAACATTTGTTTTATATTTGCATGAGTTCCCATCTTTCTTTGTGAAAATAAGGGAGGCATTTTTCCATGGTAATGGTCTATACCACTGATGTCATATCTCAAGCATAGCAATAATTCTGTGTGAAAAATGAGTGCAATAAATAAAAAATAATTTAAATTATTAAAATTATCCCCCAAATAGGAAAATAATTGCCTGCCTGAAAGATTTTCTATTACCACAGAGTTTTAATTACTTTAAAGGAGGTCATGATGGATATATTCAAAACCAAAGAAAAGCTGTGAAACAAAAGTGCAAGTCTTTAAAGGTGGTAGACCTAAATTATCTGAAGTAACTAAAGACTGTGGCTGATTCAGTGATTAGATACACCCTGTGGTCGTCTTTACAGGTTCGGATGGTGAATGTTTCAATAATTTCTATAAAAGAAATCAGATCCTTTTCAGATGGGCAGCCAAAATCCTAAGTCACTCCTGAAAATGAAGGCTGATTATAGGATTCACTTCAAACCCGTGTACGTCATCAGTAATCAGCTGAAATTACAAATTAGAGACATATTATCGGCAGGCAAGTTAAATGCAAATTAGATAGGAGGAAAAAGGATCTAAGCAGCATCACCTGGTTTAGAAGAAAAGCAGGAAACAAAAATAGATCACTTTTTATCTTTTTTTTCTATTCCAATTAAAAATACTTGATAGGTAAGTTAATTTTATCAATTTCTAATTTAGAAAAAAAGAATAATTCTCCCAAATAACTTGTAGTCAATGGAACTATTGAAATCTTAAATTACTATCACAGGGAGGCGCAAAATATATGTGGTTATTAAAATATGAGAACAGAAGATGTATTAGGAAATTTATTTAATTGAAAGAATCTTAAAACTTTGTTGCATGTTTATTATTTTAACTTTATCCATGTGCTGCAACAAGACATATGATTCTGTTAAATACTGCAAACAGAAAGCAGATAATCCACCTCCTGCTACCAGTGTTATACTTCACCCTAATGGACATGACTTCTCCAAAATCAACCATGCTGTATGAATGTGGTCAGTGAATGTGTCTAGTTACTATGTGTGAAATCTCTGCCTTTTGTGCTGTAGATAGAGTTTTCATGTAGCCTAACTTGAAAAGTACCAGTTGTGCTTTACAGAATTAATTTTATGGGTTATTTGGTTTTTACTGCCTCTTTTCCCCCTTTCAGTGATTCTAAAGGATGAGTCACCACTGGATACTCTCCTAGGTCATAGCCAGAACATTCATGCAGAGGAGAATGTCTTTTCAAACATACCAGAGAAATATCATAATGGAAGACCCATTTATGCTGTCATGGAGCTGAACTGTGCAGCTCGTCCTATGTCTTATTACTACTTGAATACATGTTCCAGGTCAAGTGCTCTTTCAAAGCCATAACTGGCAGTGCATGTTATTACTCTGCCCGGTTTACAGACCCCAGATCTATGCATATGTTTTAACTATTAAGGTAAAAAGTGATTCTGCAGGTGATGAGTCCAAGCTGAGTAAAGGTTAGAAATGAAAACTCTTAAGGTGTCAGTCAGCAATAAAGTTGGAGTGCTTTGGGCCTTTGAAGACATGCAGCAGTATGGGCTGCCTTGCCCTGAAGAAAACTTGTCAGCTGATGACTAGCTTGGGTTGTTCAGTCTGGAGAAGAGAAGGCTCAGGGGGGACCTTACCACTCTCTGCAACCACCTGAAAGGAGGTTGTAGTGAGGAAGGGGCTAGTCTCCTCTCCAAAGTAAGAATCATAGAACAGTTAGGGTTGGAAAGAACCTGAAGACAACCTAGTTCCTACCACCCTGCCATGGTCAGGAACACCTCCCACTAAACCATGGCACAAATATCCCTGATACACAGCCATCCTTACAAAGCACGGAAGGAGAGCAGCCAAGCAGGAGAACAAAGGGGAAACACAGGAGAAAACCAGGTTAGAAGTTTCCAGGGGTCCCAACAAGATGTGCGAGTTCAAAGTGTTGCCCTCTACCAAAAAATGTGTTTCTGACTTTTTGGATGGGGGTGGAAGTGACAGAAGAAGAGGTAATAGCCTCAAGCTGCACCAAGGGAGGTTTAGATTGGATATTGGGAACAATTTCTTCAGAGAAAGTGACCGGTTATTGGAACGGGCTGCCCAGGGAACTGGTGGAATCACCATCCCTGGAAGTGTTCAGAAACCATGTAGATGAGGCCCTTAGTGACATGATTTAGTGGTGGTCTTGGCAGTTCTGGGGTAATAGTTGTAATTGATGTTCTTAAAAGTCTTTTCCAACCTAGTTTATTCTATGATCCTATGACTTACCTCTCTGAATCAGACCATGGCTGACTGGTGCTAGCCAACAAGCTCAGATAAAAATGGAAAAAAAAAAAAAAATGCCATTTTTTATAATATTTTGATTGATTTTTGTATATTTTCAGCTTTTTTTTTCATTGTTACTGTTATTTCAAAGATTTGTTTACTATTTTCAAGAGAAATTTTGCATTTTCTGATGTATAGAAGTTAAAAAAGGAACTCGGTTTTCTTTACTTAGAACAGCCGTTTGGCTTTGTTAATCCAAGCGTTCATATGGACCTCTTCCAACATATTAGTCTTACGTTTTTGCAACAGTATCACTGTAGCATTGCTGTAAGTAGTTAAAATATATAGGAAGTCTATGAACAAGCTTGATTTGTAATGGGGAAAACAATGCAACTAACCAACGAACAAACCAACCAACCTATCACTTTTCAGTGTTTCTGTGCTTGCAAGTTTATCAGAGCTAGTAGAAGCATAACCCAAGAGTAATAATTTTGGTAATAATTCTGAAAAAAAAAAAAAAAAAAAAAACTAAACTTGTGGAGGGTTAACTTTCAAAACTGAGAGAATCAGTGGGATTTCTTACACAATTACATATTTATGTAGTCTAAGGAGATAGCACATGCACAGAATTATCAATATCCAGACTATTGAAAGCCTTGGCTATGATCAGAGAATTCATTATCTTTGAAAAACAGAGAAAAGCTAAACAAATGCATGTTTTGAGTACTTCGGGGATAAAAACTTCTCATATCTGTGTTGAAGGAGGTGATTCTGCCTCTCTATTCTGCTCTCACAAGACCTCACTTGGAGTACTGTGTACAGTTCTGGTTTCCTCAACATAAAAAGGACATGGAACTATTGGAACTAGTCCAGAGAAGGGCCACAAAGATGATCATGGAACTGGAGCGCCTCCTGTATGAAGATAGGATGAGAAAGTTGTGGCTGTCCAGCCTTGAGAAGAGAAGGCTGCTTAGAGACCTCATAGCAGCCTTCAAGTATCTGAAGGGGGCCTATAAGGATGCTGGGGAGGGACTCTTCATTAGGGACTGTAGTGATAGGACAAGGGGTGACAGGCTCAAACTTAAACAGGGGAAGTTTAGACTGGGTATAAGGAAGGAGTTCTTTACTGTGAGGGTGGTGAAGCACTGGAATGGGTTGCCAAGGGAAGTTGTGAATGCTCCTTCCCTGGCAGTGTTCAAGGCCACGTTGGAAAGAGCCTTGGGTGGCATTGTTTAGTCAGAGGTGCCCAAGCCCATGGCAGGGGGGTTGAAATTAGATGATCTTAAAGTCCTTTCCAACCCTAACTATTCTATGATTCTATGCAACGAGGGGCTCCCAGAAATGGTAATGCAACTGATAGCTATTTCACAATGAAAGTAACACCATAGTCTTATAGCCTTAATCATGACAGGGAATAAAGGTATGACCTTTCAAAACTAGTAGCATCTGGGACACTGCCAGTCTGAAGAGTACTTACCAAATGGTGGTTTTTGTTACTTAGGTGGAATTGCTTGTTCTGATTACTGCTGGGCATATACACAGCCATACACTCCTTGCTCAGAGTTTGTAAATGTGTAATTTTGAGAAAATAAGCACTTGGGCCGTGATGTTTCTATGTGACCAATGTCTTACAGATTTTGAGATGGTGATTAGGTTCATGGAGTTTTCCCCACTTTTATTCACACATATATCAACTACCTATGAAACCAGAAAGAGGAGGAGATTATAAGAAAGGTTAGAAATAAGTACTGTTTCACCTTTAAGATCTTTTATTTGGCATACCCTCACATTCTGACTCTTCAGATCAAGGACATGTTATTTTATAGAATTGTCAAATATGTTGGCAAATAAATGTTATAGCATTTGTGTTTGGTCACTGTACCTTTGCCACTCGTGAAAATTGCTGCATATCTGGCCAGATTCAAAGATCTGAAGATATATGGGTTACCTGCACTCAGGAACAGCTCATATCCCTTAGAAGCCTGTGTTCGTTCATCGTGCCTAAATTCCTCATAGCCTTGAATGCTGACTAAGTGAATATATGGCATTTCATAGAGTGAACAGATCTGCAAAGGCACTAGAAGCACAAAACCCCCTGCAACTAGCATCTGGAGAAAAAGGAAAAGGGCAAAATGTGACAAAAATCTGACACACCAATGAAGGGGTTGAAAGCTGGAAAATGTAAAAACTAAGTTTGTCCATTTTCTCAATTATTTTTTTTCATTTGCACACAATTGTGAGCATGAGCTACTTCAGGTGAACTCCTCTTTTTTTTAACCTCAGCTCATAGTTCACTCAGTGGACAAAATTGTCCTAGTCTAAGAAAGGCTTCCTGTTCAAGCCCAGGAAGTAAAGGATGCCATTATATGTAGTACTTCTGCTTTTTTTTATATAATTATTGGAAGAAAAAGGATGCCTTCTGCTCAAGGCAGTTAGGATCTGGCTTGGAAAAGTAGAGTCTGTGACTGCCGTTGTTCCTGAGCGATGCTACACAGTCCCTTACTTCACATGTTTCAGAGATGGTCAGTAGCTGTGTGCTTCCCATTTCTGGATGCCCACCTCAAGATCCTGAGGGCTGAGATGATGAAGCACTGAGCAGTCACAGCTGCAATTTAAGTGAATGGGTGCTGTGCTTGAAGTTGCAAATTATTGCAAAACATGATAAAGCCCCATGACCTGGGGTAACTCAGCACTGACTGTTGCCTGTGTGACTCTGCTGTCTGCCTGTAAAGTGGGACATATTATCCTGTCACTTCAGGGAGGTTTTGTTAAGATAAATTAACTTTCATGAAGCTCACAGAGCTCTGCATGATGAACACCATAGGGAAGCACATGAGGAAATGAATAATTCTGTCTCCAGTTCATGGTCTGAGTGGTGTGCTTGTGTGGAGTCCCAGAGACACAAACATTGAACAATGAAAATGACCAAAATATCGAAGACTTGTTCATTACTTGAGCTCCATTCTTCACATACCCTGAATAAGGTGGGGGGAGGCTTTAGAAAAAATTCCTGCATCATGATGTATTTAAAGACAACGTGATGTTGCATATGAAGGGAGGCAAGGTTAATTCTTGCTTTCCTGTCTCTTGAGTACTTGATTTTGCAACTTTAACAATGCTCTTTCAGTACAGCTTTTTACGTATAACGCATTTTGTGCATTTACGTACAGTGCATAATGACGTATAGCATTTTATAGTGCTCTCTCTCTCTCTCTACCATTGTCTCTCTCTACCATTAGGTATCTGGGAGAAAAACTCTCCCTTAACAACCTTAAAATGGGACTTTGGGCATCAATCCAAATGCTTTTTCCTGGTTTTCTCTTTGTTTCTATTAGAGAAAAAGCAGGGTCGAAAAGCAAATAAAGCAAAAAAAAAAAAAAAAAAAGAGAAATCGCTTTTAAGCACAGTCTGTACCCTGGTTTTATGGAAAACATGTGAAGCTCAACATCCTATGCAGAAAACCTTGATGCTGCATTACTCTTCTTGCAAAACTCTTCCTTTTTTTTTTTTCCTGCCCTTTTTATTTTTCTCCCATGTTGGTTAATATCCACAATAGTGTAGAGGTATTTTTAGAGTATGACAAATTCATATTTCTGGCTTAAGTAAGCTTTTGAAACTTGAGTTCCTAAATTGCTTAGGGTCACATAATCAGAGCTTATTGGCAAGACAAACAATCAAAAAAATAAGATGCAGAAATTCTGTTGTAGGATTTTATACTGTCTGAACTATGGATATTTGGCTGCTGCTCTTCTAAACTCAAGCTTCACTGAAACTTCAGCTTGATTTCCATTTATTTATTTATTTTTTTTTTTGCATCTTTACATTTCTGAGGGTGTTGGCCCCAAATACAGTAATAGTTGAGGGAAGTTCATGGAAGAATCGCACACTGAAAGGCAGGACAGTGGCTGGGCTGTTTTGTCCACACTATTTGGTGAAGAGTTAGTCAGGGGTGTGCCCACCAGGTTCAGAAGAATGGGCAGGACTGGAGACAGCTATCTGGCTGATCAGATAAAGGACTTAATTCTTTTCTTTGAATCATGCTAAAGCAAATCACACTCTGTCCATGAAAGAATTCCTTTTTTGTTTTTCTTTTTTTTTTTTTTTTTTTTTTTTTAATTGAGCCAACCCCAAAATTTATTTGTTTCCTTAAGATCTGTCAGTTAGATGAAGGGAAAAAAAAAGTATTATCATAGTGCCCCAAAAGCATACTTAATTTTCTTAGTGAAACAACAAAGTAACACTTCATGAAGAATTTATCTTTTTCACTTCTATAGTTTCTTTTCTTTTTCCCTGCCTTCACTGTCTTGGGCGTATTTGGTGCAACTGCAACTGAAATAGCAGCAAAGAAAGCAGAAGTGGTGTAACGTGCTGGATTGATTATTTTTTTTTTTTTAGTTTGAAGTTTTACAGTGAATCACAAAGGTACAGAGTACCCGTAGGGAAAACCTGTTTTCCTTCAGCACATGTTCCTTATTTAGCACTTTTTGTTTGTTTGTGGTTTGTTTTTTTGTTTGATTGTTTTGCTTTTGTGTGTGTGGCATGGTAGGTGTTACCTGTTTAATTGTTTTTGAAACAAAAGCTACTTATTCAAATAAGTCTTTAGGAGCAACATTGTGATCATTTTCATTAGCTTGTAATTTCTAGTTGTCAGTTAAGCCTTACAGATATGCACAAGTTGTACAAGTTTAACTGTCTTATAGGCTTATGAATTTCTTCTACCATAGCAGCTGCATTTCAGAAAAATTCCAGTCCATATCAAAACACACTTAGTCTCTATTAAGCTTTTTATGGATTTTTGGTTTGTGTTTTTAATCTATGCTATGCCTAGCCCTCTTGTGGACAGTTCTTTAGGGAAAGAGACAGCGAGGAGCAGGTAAGAATAGAAACAGTTTGCAATTTTCCCCAGCAAGCTGGGGAACTGGAAACTGACAGTTCAACTCACAGACAAGACAGACTCTGGAAAGCACCATTTGATCATTGCCTGTCTGTGGTCAGTTAGGACAAGATCACTGGACACTGATGTTTATTCATCCAGAAAAACACGAGGCACTTATAAAACTTTTTATCTGCAGAATTCAGTTCCTTTCAGCTGCTATCCAAACGACTTTATGCTTTTTTTTAAAAAAAATATTCTCATTTAAAAAAAAAAAATAAAAAAAAGGAAAAAGAAAGAAAAGGATCCCTCACAAAACCACAGAGTGAAATACACCTAGTTTTGTAAGGGAGAGCTCTCTGATTTCATAAAACTGTAATCTTTCATTATGATGATTATGAGAGCAAATATAAGAATTTTGAAATAGAGCAGGCTGTTTGTGTCAACACCGGATATTACATATCCCTTTGAGGTAAGCCAGTGACAATGTAAAAAACCTACTCTAATGCCCTTTCAACACATTGGAAAGCCTCATAGAAGAGATGTTGAAAAGCACTGAGATTGCTTCAGCTACCTGCATACAAAATTGTTTGGTTTTCAGGATTAAATCCACATTCCTAATTTTAACTACAGGTATTTCTTTTGTTCTAATTGTTATGTAGTTCAGTGAAACAGCTTCCATAGCATTTTCAGCCTGCAAAAATAATTGTTTTCTTGGGATAGATAAAGCAAGACTGTCAGCATTTCTCTTTGGCCATTATTTTACTGCATTTGCTTGTATATGAGACATTAGTTTTCAAACAAACAGGCTCAATAACTTTGAGGATATCTTCACAATTTAGGACCAAGCAGTCAAAGGGGATTGGAAGCTTCTGAGATGACTGTAAACTGGGAAAGTTTTAATTAAAAATGTAGCTGGTAAACAGAACCTCATCAGAGCATAGTCTTCATCTGAGCTTTGTTAGAAAGAAAATATACATCTTTGAAATACCTCAGAAACAATCTGATTTTGTTTTTTCTACAGCATTTTGTTACATTTTATTGTCTTCTCTTTCCAGTGAATCAGTAAGAATAGGTTCCACTGTTTTTCCACACAACCACACTCTGTAAAGGAAATTATATCCTTGGAATGAAAGGTAAGGATGACATAATTTGCTCCATAGTACTCACCATGGTACAATAAATCTGTCATACTAGGTAACATTCATGGATCAGCAGTCCACAACCCAGAGGAAAGTGCATTTTTTAGTAATTATTTATCAGATACTTTCTACAATATTCAAAATGAGATTTAAAACTACAAAAAAAAAAGTAATTTTAATTGTTTGAGCCAACTAAGGTACATGGTTTAGTGGTGGTCTTGGCAGTATTAGGTTAACGGTTAGACTCAATGACCTTGAAGGTCTTTTCCAATTTAAACAATTCTATGATTCTGTGATTCTACTTTAAAAGCACAGATTCTTTAACAAGTAAATAAACTTCTGATTGGCTAAGTACAAGTATTCATCATCTTCTGTACAGGAAAAGCCTTAAGGACTATTCATGATTCTGCATTTTGAAAACACAATTAATAATTAGAAGCTTAAAGACAGAAGTGGATACATGTTGAAGTGTCAATATGCCTGTGATTAAATGTTAGGATTTGTTGATTGGAAATGATTGATAAGTTGCTTTGTTGCTCAAGATGATTTATCAGCAAGATTCAATTTCAGCACAGCATATATTATTTTTTTTTTATTTGATAAGGGGTTTTGAGGTTTTGGGGTTTTTTTTAGGACTATAATTTGGAATGTTGTTATACAAAATAAGCCATGAAGTAAAGCAAAGTGAACTTTTATTGAGCCAAACTATTAAAACAATTTCCTGTCTTGTATATTCACATTTTCAATTTAGTACAAAGCTAATTTAAAACTGTGTGGGTCTTTTGTTCAACTTCAGTAGCCTATGATTCATAGGTCTTTTGGCTGATAAAGGATAGCATTGACCATACAAAAAACCCATCTGTCTTAGTCACTTGGACATTGCCAATGTGCTTCTCAGAATTGAACTCTGATAAATTATTCACAAAAAATACCCACTCATATAAAAATAGCATTTCTGGGTTGGTTAGTTAATATACCAACGTTTGACACTCATGAGGTTAGGAGGTCTCATGGTTTTGGACTATGGTGAAAAAATTTTCAGGATGTACTAGAGCTTGATCAAAACTCTGATCCAATTAAACGGGAGCAAACTCAGTATCTTTTTAGTCACTGCCTGTTTTTCTTCACTTATTCTTAAGCATTCCTGTTATTATGTGTTAACACAGTGTTAGGTATCTAAGAAATGCCATTTATAGATAAGTAGCTTTTCCAATGCTTCTTTCCTGACCTCTATTACCAGCTTGCCATTTTGACAGGGTAAAAAAAAAAATGACCTGAAATAAAACATTTCAGTCTCTGTAGTTCATTTTGCTTTTCTGATCTTTTTCTCTTTCACGAACTTTTCTCTCTTTTTTTTTTTAAAAAAAAAAAAATTTATTCTGAATAATTCTAAGATACAGGAAACACAAAAAGCCACCCACCAACCCTAACACTGCAGAGCAAGAATGAATGTAAGTGCGTGCACTTCTTTAAAACACTCGCAAAGGATATAATTCAGAAGCTAGGAGGGGTGACCTGTGAAAAGAGACTGAATTCAGACACAGCATGCTGGGTAACCAAACAAGAGAGTGTTGCCTTTCATTGTTTAATATTCCTAGCAGTAAGGTGGTACCACTCAGGATATGGAAAAGTAACACATAGTGGGGCATATAATTAAGTGAAGCCTGAAGAATAATTATGCAAGTACAGCTCAGCATAATGAGGAATAAAGGTTAGGTTTTCTTATTATCATATTTGGACGTTATGTACAAAATTGAAATGTGACACTATTGTGCCTGTTGGAGGGAACCTTCATATACAGGCATTTTGAAGAAAAAACTATTTTTATCATCTGTGAATTAGTACTATTCCATATTTTATTTAAGTAAAATAAAGTTTTCTTTATTAAAGGCTTGATACAATTTCAGAAAAATGTGAGAATTTCCATTGATCTAGATGGAAATTGGCTCCATCCCTCTGTTGAAATATTTATATTTTATTCTGTAGTCATACAAATAAAATGTCATAATTACTCTGAAATCTGCAGTGCATACCAGTTAAAGCCAAGTTTCTGAGCTGTTCAGAAGAAGATATTGTAAACTGAGGACTTCAGAATGATCCTGTTTATGAGGGACAGCTCTAGGTTTGCCACAACAGCAGCTTTTTGCTGCACTGCAGAAGTTTACAAGAATGTTTAATTAATACAGCATTTGGAAGAGTGAAAAGATATCTGTCCAAGATAATTCTCTAATTCTGGGACTTAGCTTGAGTGGCAGTGTGTTTTTCTCTGACATATTGTGGTATATTCTAAAAGGAGAACCAGAAGGTATTTGAACTTCATTCTTGTTTCTGTCATTGCACTATATACAGGGCTTATGAAAGTAACATCTAAGCCACGTTTTGGTGGTGCTAGTTGGATCTTAAACACTGCTCCACAATAGGAGAGCAATCTTGCTGACTGTGCTAAAGGTGTTTACTGCTATTATTAAGTTCCCTAGATCATCCCAGGTGTTGGTAAGGGGTTGGCAGATGCACAACAGAACCTAGAGTGATCCTACACCTGTTTGAGAGAGCAGCTAGAGACAGGTTTGAACATTCTAAGGTGCCGTTTAGGCACCAGATGGTTGTGCTTAGGCAACCAATCCCCTTACAAGGTTTCCATAGTTTCATCCATTCTTCCATAAAATAAGAGTCCAAAAGAAAGACATTGGCATTTATCTATACTCATAATCACTTAATCACCTAATGGGATGAAAATATCATGACATGGAATAAGTGTATAGCAGTCTATGAAAAATCAAAGGAACTCCTGATGGAAAATAATATTTTCTGAGAACACTGTTGACTCTCTCCTTAAATCCATGACATTGAGCTTTAGTAACTGAAGAAAATTTTGAGAAAAAGAATCTGATACTGAGATCAAGGGATTCTGCCTTCTGTCTCTCAGAGTAATATATATATATTAGGAAGATTCTGGTAAGGTTTTGGTAGAGACATTTATCATTTTAAACTGCAAAACCTGTATCTCTTCATGCCAGGAGAGATGTCAGGTTATTAGCATTTCATTTTGAATTCAAGTGGTATCTTGCACTTTGAATAGTCTGATTCTATAATTTCAGATCAGTATTCTCTAAATAGATAGAAAAACAATTCTGAGTGTGAGAAAAAAAAAAAAAAAAACCCTAGGACTTTGATTTTACATCTCTGTACAGGCTTCTTCAGAATTTGGAAACTCGACATATGTAACTATTTTGTACTTAATAGTTTTCAGAGGCATCCACTAGAGGTAAATGCAGTTTAGTGGTGGCCAGTTTGTATTATTACAAGATAATGCTAAGAAAACCTGGATTAGCACAGCACATAAAGGAGAAACAAATAAAATGTCTTTTTCATCTAGGTATAGTGCATACCCATTTGATAGAGGATAACTTAAAATATCACAAAAAAGTTCATTTAAAATTTTGCTTGGAAGACAAAAAAAAGATAAGGCGACTGAAGCGCAAAATGACTTCGTAAAGTGATCACAAAGTAAAAATCACAAAGTAAAAATTTTTGTCACTTATTGTAGAAAAGAAGTTGGCTGACCTGCTGTTCATGTCTAGCAACCTGACCCATAAACACTAGGAAAAAGCTACCTGCCAAGAGTGCTCAATTTACATTGCCTGCCACATCTTTACAGCTATAACAGAAGATGCCTGAAAGCTGCTTTTATTCCCCCCCCCCCGCCCCCCAATAGCAAATGAAAGTCTGCCTTCTCTTGAATCTGACGTAGGACAGTGAGTTGTCCTAGTTCCTTGCACTGTGAAGTTGGAGGCATTGCAGAGGACACTGCTCTGTACTGTAAAACCAAAGAGAGTGTTTCAGGTGCAACTCTTCCCAGTGCTGGTGTAAGTACTGCGATGGCAGTTACTGTATAATGCACAGGGCTGCTACACAAGTTGACCCTTGGGAGCATTTAGTAAATTGCAACAGTCTGTGGAAGAACAAAGCAAAGAAAGATGGACTTCTCTTCTGATCACACTGATCTGATTTCTGCAGGTACCTCTAAGAGTGGTAAGGGGTTTAAAAGTTGCCTAGCAGCAGCAGCAATTCTTGCACTTAGTACCAGAGGATGATTCCGTCTTTGACCTTGAAAAGTGCAAATTGGTGCTTGCAGAGGATTGCTTTCCTGAGAACCCCACAGGAAGGATGCTGGGACAGAGAGAAGGGTGACTTTCACACCTGCCTACTGGGGGCTTTTCTGAAATTGTAAAGATATCTCTCCATGTCACTGTTCCAAGGCTTGCACTGGCTCCACCCACTAGTTGTGTGGCTTTCTGTATCCCAAAAAGTAGAACTAAACTAAATTAATAAAAGAGAACTGCCAACCAGCAAATAAAATAAAGAGCCAGACTCCCCACTGGGGTGATAGTTTCATACACTGATACATGAAGTATTGGGGAACACCAACATATAGTATGAAATTCTTACTCTTAATGAGCTATCTAGGTGTTAAAATGCAGTTTTAAAAGCCTTTGACTAAAAGCTACAGTACAGCCTGATGGTTAAATTCCATTAGACATGCATTTGGAAGAGCTCAGCTCTGATCCTTGTTCTGGCATTGACTTTCTCTGCTTTATTGGGAATGCTGCATATAATTAGAAGCCTTCTATTCAAGTTTAAGTTAAGGATGATAACTCTTTATAAAGAGCTCTGGAATTCACACATGAAAGCTGATGTATTGGTCCTAAGTTAAACTTGTCAGTGACCACTTGCTGAAACTGCCCACTTGCTGTAGCACACTGCCGTTACTTTGTGTGCCCAGTTCCTCTGAGGACAATGTAATGCCAGGTCCTGACTGAGCTTTCCTGGCATGGTACTGCCTTTCCTGGAAGTGCCATATATCAGAGGAACAATGTGAAAAGGCTGTAAGTCAAATCCTCAGCCCTATTAGCCAAGTAAGATGTCTTTAAAAGTAAACAACAGGAGCAAGCCCAGGAAGCAAATGTAGCTGATCATCTTTTCTTATTATTTCTTTCCTTCCTACCTTCCTTCCTTCCTTCCTTCCTTCCTTTCTTCCTTCCTTCCTTCCTTCCTTCCTTTCTTCCTCCCTTCCCTCTTTGACCCCTTTCCAGTGCAAATAAAGGACTGAAAAAAGGAAGAAAAGGCTTACACAGCTACATTTGCATCCATGCCTTTAGTTAGTCACACTTTTCTAGCTTGAGGTAGTATGCATTATTGAAGAGTGCCCAGTGCTCTCAGGTAAATATGTGCCACTGAAATAAATAACTCCCTACTACACTTATCTATATTCCTGGGCAGTGTTTATAACTATCTGCATGAAACCCAGTGTCATGGGCTCAGCAGTAGCAGTCATTTTCCTCCTTCTTGGTAGCTGGTTCAGTGCTGTGTTTTGACTTTCGGCCTGGGAACAGCACTGGTAACACCAATGTTTTTAGTTATGGCTTAGTGGTGTTTGGTCTGGCCAAGGACTTTCTGAGCCTCATGCTCTGC
>JANRGW010026045.1:0-36666 GCA_024733675.1 Psilopsiagon aymara
GGCTGAAAGTCAAAAACACAGCACTGCACCAGCGACTAAGAAGGAGAAAAATGACTGCTACTGCTGAACCCAGGACAAAAGATAAATATTAAATGTAGAAAGCTGGATTACTTTTTCATTTCACTGCTCATTGCTTTCCTTTCAGCTTCCTGCCTGACTACATCAGTGGTGATTTTGATTCCATTCAGCCTGAAGTCAAGGAGTACTACAAGGTCAAGGTAAATCAAATCTCTGATGAGTTTGTGTTAGAGCATTGTAGGATTCAACCCATTAGTGCCCTCAGTGGTCATTAAGTGATTGTGACTCCTCTGGTTTCTTTGAGGCTTCAGTTGTGAAGCACCTTACAAACTCAAACATGTAGTGCTCGGCATTGTACTGATGCTTAAAGTAAAGGTGGGAGGTGTGGTCCTGCCCGAGTCCCGCCCAAACTTTGCTGGAGACTATGAGCAGCTAGAAACTAGGGTAAAACTCCCAGAAAAATCTGAGCCCTCTTTTATTCCTTGAGATACAGAGCAATAAGGATTAACCTCCTGTGATTCCCACAGCTGGCACCCACAGACTTTCTACAGAGTCCCTCTGCATGATTTTTTTTCCTTGTATGATGTTACCTTCTTAGCTGCGGATGGAGATGTGTCTGTTCCTCACCCACGGAAGCACTGAATTACACCCCAACTTCTTTTGCTTCATTAGTGGAGTGCCCTCTTTAGCAGGTTTTGAGACAAATGCTGTGTGCATTCATTCCCAGTGTAGCCACCGGGTTGCCAGTGAGCAACACAAAGGTACACTTGCATTTCTTTGATGTTAGGGCTCAAAATTCTGCCTTAATTACGAGTTGCTTGGTGTTTAACACTTCACCTGCCTGCCTGTATAGGCGTATGTGCTGAGCTCAGTTCTTCACCCTTGTGTCTTGAACAACAGGTTTCTGCAAAATCAGAAACCTCAGTGTGCCAGCTTACCTTTGCAGCAGGCTGAGCTTGCGGGGCAGGAGGTGTTTGATCCTTGTGAGCTGGTGGACTTTAAAGATCTATGATATGTCTGCTGCTAGTTCAATGCGTGAGGCTGAGATTTGCCTAACCCCCCCCCTGATGGACTCGGGATCAATCAGGCAGAATAAAAGGTTTCCAACAGTGAGGGGAGGGCTGGAGGAGTGTGTAGGACTGGGTCTGAGTCCCTCCCTGAGTGCTGCATGGGTACTTTTTTCCCCATGTTCTACCTTATTCAATTAGAAGGAGAAGTGTGATGGCTGTCTGTCTTGGGAGAACAGCTCAAGGATTTTGGGCTACAGCTTGGGAAGTGGAAATAAAATAAGAAGCTTTGGATTCATGCAGTTCATTACAGACTGGAAATTAATGACCTGTAAGTAAATGGTGGAATCCCAAACCACACTGCTCTGTTTGCCATGAATGTTGGTATTAACGCTTCTATAAACTGCATATTGGTGGGTTGGTAAGTTCTAAGAAAGAATGTGGTTTAAGGATTATCCAAGAGACAGGAGAGATGGAAGAGGTAGGAGGGGGAAGAATGGAGTAGGATATGGAAGGGGATAAATTAAGCTAATTCAAGAAGGACATGGACCTATTGGAGCAAGTCCAGAGGAGGGCCATTCATTAAAAAAGGAAGAGAAGATTCATTATGGCCAGCAGAAGGGAGGAGCTGTCAGATACTTGGAGTGAATATGAAGGAAAATGAAGCAGGCAGCGAGTGCTAAGTATTCACCCTCTGCACCCCTGTCTGCCTTCACATATGATGCACGGGGGAAAGCGAGACCAACTTTTTTATCACTTAAGTTTGACTTGTCTGGTGTAGAGACATCTGCGAGGTGGATGTGAGTGGTGTGGAAGGAGCTGAAGGTTCCTTTGGTATTTTGATTGCAATGATTTAATCTATACCAGGAATTAAAGTGATTATTTTTTCCTCTGTGTTTGTGAAGCTGAAATAAGTTTCTCTGTAGATTTTATAAATATGCTTTATAGTTCTGTTAAGTATGATAAATACAGCAGAGTGCCAGAGTGACCTTTTTGTTTTAAATAAATGCTACCCATATTGACAGAAATGAATACATCATGACTCTATTTGAAGACAGCACACCACTGGTTAAGAGGTGTTACTTCTGCACAGTAAAGCTTGTGAACACTGGTTATTGAGTAATAAAACATACTCATTTACAAGTGTTTGTGTCAGAGGCAGCCTAGAGTAGTACTGAGTCAGAAGGGGGAGTATTAAACTCTGTGTGAAATGATTATGGTTCTGTAAAGCACTTTCTATAAGTTGTGTATCATCACCACAAAAGGAGGACAGGCCTGCCTCCTCCATCACACCAGCTTCATGCCAGGAGGTTGCTGCTAGACTGGGTAGGTTTTCTACCTCATTCATGTGATGAAAGCAATAGCAGAGATATGCCACTGCAGGAAACTTGACACACAGATTTCTGAAGCTAAAGGGTTTTACTGGAAGGAGTATCTTCAAGCCAATTCCGCTGGCGTTTTCAGTTGACAAGGATTATATGACTAGTGTTTCTGTCTTTGCTTAAGGAGGGTTATTGTTATTGTGTTGGAGAACCTTATTTAAATTTCATATATACGAAGCAAATAAATCCATTTTATCTCTTAGATGTGGCTTGCCATAGTTAGTAGATGTTAAGGCAAAAGTACCATTTCTTCAGTTGTGTTTGAAAGTAATTGTGTAATAGGCTTAAGAGTGGGATGTGCAAGTGATGGGTTAGGAGGTGGTTTTAGGAGAGAATAAGTAAGCATGCATCATAGATTATTCAGCTTTGCTTACTTTCTGCAGTGTTGGTTTTGCCTTATTAGCTCATCAAGTAGGTACTTGTAGTCTTTTAGTCTTTAGATTAAGAAATTACTGATGATTTCTCCCATTTCTTAGAATTAAATTATTAAAACTGGATAAAACCTCACCACAACTGAAAATGGAATATCATGTGTAAGTTTTCCCTTCAAAATCAGATTGCACTATACTGAAGAATAAAGAATAACAATTCAATATTATTTCTTATTCTATATATTTTCTGTATATTCTTGTTAAAACAGATATTGAGAAGAGGTTTTTTACTTTCATGGTAAATAAGCATGTTCATATGATGGTATTGTAGATATGCTGGCGATCTGTACAGTCTGAAGTGCATTGGAAATGACACTGCACAAATGGAGGTGATATTTTTGTCATTGCAGTTTCATCTGTTTCTTGCTTTAGCTAAATGTTTCTATTATTGAAACCTTTTAAACATTACTTTGAAGTTAAAGCAGCCATTTGTCTTGTTATGCCTCAAATAAGGATCATTTTCTGAAGTTTTGAGACCAAAGCCATTATCTAAAATTATGCCAAATCTGTGCTTGTGTCTAGAAGCAGAAGGTTGAATCCAGTGCCCTTTGAAATCCAAATTAAGCTGTTTACTAAAATCCTATTTTGGCTTTTTTGCTAAGCAAACTTCATGTGCTTTAAGAGGCTTCTGAAGACTTAGACTCTGCTTCAGATCTGTAAGTAAATCATAGAGTCATGGAATACTCAGGGTTGGAAAGGGCCTGAAGATCACCGCTCCCCTGCCATGGGCAGGGACACCTCACACTAAATGCTGTGAACACAGTGTTTTTCCTATTATCTTTTATTTTTAAGGCCCATGTTGCTGCTTATTTTTGCAGGCACTTCTGCAGCTGTAGCAGTTTCCCTTTCCTTTTCCTGTTACATTTCCAGGCTTTAGTGGTCATCAGGCTGTAGAAATGTTTAATAGGTATGGTGTGGCTATTGCCTTTTTGTTCCACAATGTACCTACAATTAGATTTACAAAATGTATTTGTAGCAATGTAGTAGCTCTTGTACATCTCTAACTTCTACACTTTATTGCTCAACTGCATCCTTTAGTGTCATGTTCCATGTTTGCTTTCTGAGGCCAACGTTTTTAATCGTTTTGGGAAATAACAATATTGATTCCCTCAGTATCATTTAAATACATGCAAACACCTTGAGTTTTTCTGTGACTACTTTACTTTTTACCTCTAAATATTAGTATTTTTCAAAGAAATAATTTTTAATACAGGATGGGACTTTAAATTGGAAAATTGATTCATTTAAAGCATTCTTGTTAGACTGAACAGTTTTCCAAGAAAAGCATGGTGCATTTTAGGGCCTCATTTCTCTGGGAGAGGTTTTATGGTTTCGGAAGGATCTATAAAAGTTTGGCAGGTAGATCTGAAACATTTCAGTCTTGGTGCTGAACAGGCTTCTCCTACTTGACCATCACCACTTAAGCTTTCAAGCAGTGCCTTGTTTTACGTGTCCTGCTGAAGAAATCTCTGACAACTATAAAATACGCTGTGCTTACCTCAGTCCAACTTCTGATGTGTTGAGGGTGCCCAGGGCTGCGCTGGGGGTGCCAGGGCTGCCTGCACCAAGTTACACCTTTTATTTTTCTTCTTTTTCTAATGATGTGCATTCGTTAAAAGAGCCTCAGTGTCTTAATAAAATAGAGGGTCGTCAGGTTAAAATGATATGTAGGGCTGGGATGGTCCCGTTATTAATAGTTTAAACTAAATTGCATTGTAGTTTAGGATTTTGGACTGGAAGCTTCCTGTATGCCTTAGTCATGTAATTATTCAATGGGAGAGTTCATGGAATGGTTCCATTCTTGAATAGTATGTCAGAGGGGTTGTCAAGATTGTGTTTCCAGGTGAGTTGTGTGGGTGATTTGGCTTATGTTGATTTCTTACTTGTGCCAAGTGAAAACAATATCATAATGTTCCAGAAATGTCATGCATTAATAAGAGATGCTGAGCTAGGATGCTGACAGTCACACTAGGTCAGACCAGAGGCTCATGCAGTCAGTGGTCTCAGCTGGGCTGGTACTGAATACCTTTGAATGCATATAGATACCTGTTGAAAGCCCAGTGATGCTTCTTTGGTGCACTTGTTCATCTCCTACAGATACATGACTTAAAGATTTCCTGCCTCAAAGGTGATATCTCTGTGTTTAATCACTTCATGGATTGATTTGATTTTCCTCAAGTTAGTTTACGCACTACATGGATGAGACTGCAAGTGTCCACAAAAGAAATGGCAATGTATTCCCCAGTTTAAGTGATTACAGTAAAGAAAATCTGCCTTTTGGATGTTATTTTGGTTTTGAGCTTGACATTTGATACATGTTGGATTCTCCTGGGTTTTATCTTGTGATGAAGACTGGAAGAACATACTTCAACCACCTTTTCACTCCTGTTGTGGTATTAGTATGATTATGCCTACTATTCCTGTAGGTACACAAGAGGGGGTGTGTGGACAGGTAAACCAATGGAATATTGCATATGCCATTAAATTTATGGCCTATAAGTATGTTCAGTCTGTACAAATGTTCGTGTTCTGCTGAGCTAGTGACTGTATAGTGGCTGGGAAGTTCCATTGAAGAAAGTCTTCCGTAAAGCGAATGGTTTCAAGACTCTGGGCTTGTGCAGTGCTGTTCTCATGTGCTGGTTTAAAACAAAACTGAGACAAATCTCTGTGCAGTTCTTGATATGATTCTTTATTTTCACCAAGGAAGCAGTTTCCAGAAAGCAGTGTATCTATTGAAATGCAGATGAGGTTTGGGGGGAATGGACACAACAACCAAACAAAACCAACAATAACAAATTCAGTTATACAGCCCTGCACCTTTTCAAGTAACGTGTGCTCTTTGTGTCACCTCCTGGAGTTGCACATCACCCCTTTCTAACTTGAAGAAACAGCTAAGTCTGACTTGTGCTGTAAGATCAATATGATACCGCTGCGATTCAGCAAGTTTTGAGGTCATTGAGAGTCACTGTGTATGTTTATTAGGACCTGAGTCAGGCCCTAATTTATCTGGTAGGATAGAAAATGCAATTTGACCAAGTTCTCATTCCCTATAAGAAGCGCTACTCTATTTTCCTTTGCAGTATTTTGCTACTTGTTATGTGGCTTTGGGAGCCAGTGTATAGAAATTAAGTGATCAAACTTTTATTAGAGGCGGTTTGTCTTTCTTTTGCTTCGGTTCGAAATGACAGTTTGCAGGTTACGAGCTGTTTTCTCACAAGTGCCTTTGCTGAAGCTCAACTGCCTGACAGTAGAATATGCAAGAAAACAGTGCACCATATAACAAAAATGATGCTGGTGGTATTTTAGTCTTGCATCCAATTTCAGTTTAATGTTACGTTGCAGGACGAGATTTACTTCTCCCTTTCACTGGTTATGGCCCGAGGAAGGGAAAGGGTAGAATCTATATTGCAGTAGTATTTGAGTTACTTCCAAGAGTTTTAAAAAATGTAATGTGGTGTTAATCTGTGACAGAAGTCATTGCTCTGCTCTGTCAGCCCATGATAGAGAAGATAAGGGAAAAGTTGAGAAAACAGAAATGTACCAAATTAACTTCGTTTCCAGTGCAAGGAACACACGAAAAAGGTGTTTCAAGCAACAGCTTTATCTGGAGGAGGAAATTGTGTTATTGAGTTATTTTGTGATTAAGCCTCTTCACACAGGAGAGGCAGCTTTCATATGGCACTGTTGGTTGAAGACTCAGATGATAGGTCTTTTAAAGTGGAAGCAGGATTTATACATCCATCTCTTCTTTTTGGAGACTTTAAGATAACATTGTTCCTGAAACACAAGGCCCAGTGCCTGTGGACTGCTCATCAGAACAGTTCCCAATGAAACTGCAGAACCCACACCTTCACAGCTCATGCTGCTCAAATTCAAGTTCAGCCCAAATGCCCTGTGGAAGGTGTAAGCTTGATTGTGTTGTGGGGAAGCCCAGACACAGCTTGGGCCAACAACAGGAACACAGCCTTTGACCATTAACCAAGAAAAAGGTCCCCAAAATCCTGATGCTGCAATTTGTAAGTATTTTCAGAAGCAGCTTGGCAGCCTTTGCAAGTGATTCTGTTGTGCATCTTGTTCAAAGAGCAGGCAGGCAGCTCTCATTTCAGAAGCAAAATGAAAAGTTGCAGTCTGTTGCTCATTTCAAAGCAGGAGGGTTTGCTGATGGGCTGGAGAGGAGGAATGTTTCTGACATGCTTTCATAGACCTGGAGCAAGTATTTTGGTGAGTGCATTCTTTCACTTTACAAGGAGGATGTGGACTGCTCAGGATCATTCTTCTTGACCTCCAAATTGCAGAGGCTGATTCACCAAGGCCACCGTAACTGTGACCTTAGAAAGGCACAGTAAATCAGGTTACATGATCCAGGGCTACCATATCTTTACTTACCATATTACCCTCATGGGTTTACACTTGCTTCTCTTACAGCACTACAAAGAGTAGTTACAAAACCTTTTCTGTTTCAAAACCTCAAGTACGCATGAAGGTTAGATTGTCTGTGTTCATGCAGATAGGTGAATGCTCTACAAGCCTCCAATTGGAAAAGAAAATGATTTCTGTTGTTCAGGTAGGAAAATTAAAAGCTTTTGCAGCTTGTCAGTGAAACAAAGAATCAGCTAGAGTTGCCAAATCTGAACTTGCCTGTGTTCATTGACTTTATCATGGAAGTGTTGTATTATTTGGAGTTTTGATATAAACCAAGACACATGTGGAGTCCAAGAGGAAAATTCGAAGTGCAGCTTCCAGGGCACAGATGGTTGTTTTACCTTACTGAATTATGATTTGGTTAAAGCCATGTAAAATACAAGATTTGGTTTTATGGCTGCACCCAGAAATAATACAAGATAATGAAGGTTGCATTCACTGCTACTAGGAGGAAATGGAACTTAAGATGTATTTTTTCAAAGACCATTAGAGGCAGAGAAATACCATTATAGGGGTGGGGAGGAATGAAAGGACTCAAGTTCTGGCAGCTTTAACTACAGCTGGCCAGGGAAAGCTCTGCAAGTTGAACTATTTCTCATACGTGATGCCTTCTCCTTTTATTCTTCTGTCCTGTAATTCCTGACTGTACTATTCTTTTGGGCGCTTGCTGTTTTCACTGTCACCAGTAAGAATTTGGAGCTCTTTCTCTGTTTCAGTTCTCCTATTTGCTTTGAGTGCTCAGTAGAGCCCAGCAAAGAGGGACTGAATGAAGGTTTGTAAGCTGTTCACAAAGCTCAGCTGAAATCCAGAGAGTCTCAGGACCAGTGTGAGTTAGTTTGTGTTCTGACGTGCTGTTGCGGTTCCTTCATTTGAAGGAGCTGTGATGGTCTTTGATTAAAAAATAATAAAAGCTCCTTAAGTCAGATGGATGTGGAGGTATCATTAGAAATGGAAACAGTCCCCTATGTGGTAAAATGAGTTAAGAGAGAAAAACGGAATGTCAGGGGAGAGGAAAAGTTAGATAAGGGTAAGCATTTTAAGAGAGGAAGATAAAGGTAACATCAGCAGAGTGGAGGAAAGAGAATGGGATAGAAACAGAAAAATTTCCTTGACACATCAGCAAATTAGTTCTGCTGTCATCTTCTGCAGCTGTGAAGAAGTGAGTGCGGTAAGATAAACACATACATGGAAACTGTATTTTACTAATCCAAAAGTAAGGCTTTCAGTTACTAGGAATGAGTGCATGGGTGTTGCTTGTTTTGTTTGCCTGGGGTTTTTTACTGTTTCCAAATTATTTTGTTTGAATAAAAAACTAAAAAATGTTAATTATTATTATATATTATTAATAAAAAAACATGTTAAAATAGGAAAACCTGCATTTATTCCATCCTTGACAAAGCTTTGATGGGAATGTATTCATAGTAATCATAGAATGGTTTGGGTTGGAAAGGACCTTAAGATCATCCAGTTCCAACCCCCTGCCATGGGCAGGGACATCTTGCACTAGAGCAGGTTGCTCCAAGCTCTGTCCAGCCTGGCCTTGAACACTGCCAGGGATGGAGCATTCACAACTTCTTTGGGCAGTCTTTGCCAGTGCCTCACCACTTTCGCAGGGTGTTCTTCCTTATAGCTAACTTAAACTTCCCCTGTTTCAGTTGTCCTACCTCAACAGTCCCTGATGAAGAGTCCCTCCCCAGCATCCTTGTAGCCCCTTCAGATACTGGAAGGCTGCTCTGAGGTCTCCACGCAGCCTTCTCTTCTCCAGGCTGAACAGCCCCAACTTTCTCATCCTATCTTCATATGGGAGGTGCTCCAGTCCCATGATCATCCTCATGGTCCTCCTCTGGACTTGTTCCAACAGCTCCGTGTCCTTTTTGTGTTGAGGACACCAAAACTACATGTGCTGCTCCAAGTGGGGTCTCAAGAGAGCAGAGGGGCAGAATCACCTCCTTCAACCTGCACATTTACAGGAGTTGAGACTGTTTTGTCCAAATTCTGCAGCAGCTGCTGTGATAATGTATATTGTGTTGAAGCAACTGTTAATTCAGTTGAAACAACTAATTAAGAATTTACTTTGAATTTACTTGATAATAACCTATCAAGTAAGGAATTGGCGATTTACCATAAGCGAGTTGACATTGCCAGATTTCCATCTGATAAAAATACAGCTTTCAAGAGAAGCCTTCTTTTGAGAGCTGAAAAGACTTCCGTCCTTTTAAGCTCAGCAGCAGGAGAACACTGTTAGAGAACAGAGTAGGGATTAATCTTGGGCTATAACTGCTTATTGTGACCCAGCTCCGTTTTTTTCCTGACATTTTAAAGCCAGACTCTTCTCGCATATCAATTTGCAGGTAAAGTCATTTGGTTTGTTCAGCATCTGCTGTTTCAACATGCAGTGAAATGTAGCTGCTATACTTTGGTGGTTTAGAGTCTTTATATTTTAATCACACTGGAAATGGTATTTGGGAGGATGAAGTAAAAATTGGAGACCTGTCTGTAGAGGCATCTCAGGGTTTGCAACAGACTAATAAATAACTGTGCTGGGTGTTACTGCCCTGGCTGGGACTCCTGTACTTCTAGCACTAGGTTTGTGCTAAGAAATTTGGTGTGGACAGAGGGAAGGAACAATGACATGTAATGGTCTCTGTGGTTTTAGCCCCTTTTCCTGCTTCCCTGTTGATGTATTTGGATCCTGCTTCAAACGTACTTGTGAGATGTAACATGTCAGTCTTTGCCTAGACAATTTGATGTGATAATAGTGCTCACAGCGGGGGGAGACTGTATCTTTCTGTCTTCAAGTCAAACATGAGTTTATTTCTCTAGACTTTAAGATACATTTCCTGCTGGAAATTATAACAGGGACAGTAGTGGAGCACACTCAGGCATCAGAACATGCTCTGCATCTTATATTTATTGCAGGGTTTTGGAGCAACTAAAGGTACTCATCAGTACCTAATATACCTACAGGGGTACATTTCTGATGTGGCATTAACACTTACACAGCTGAACATGGGAGATCTTCAGAGTGATTAAAAAATCTTTTCGTTGGTAAGGTTTTGTTCTCAATATTTGAGCTCATCCCAGACTGGAAATGGGCTGTGGCCAGTGTCAGCTACTCTGCTTTGCTCACCTTCCATAGAAAAGCCGCCTACTAGCTGTGAACCGTCAGTGTTTCAGTGCTTTAAATGAAGTACAAGTCAAATCTGTGCCTTCAATGTAAAACAAACTTCTTGCTTCACTGGAAATCTTTTTGTACCAAGTACATGACAGCCCTATGTAATGTTTTTTGTGTCAATGCTATGGCTATGTCTCAACTCCTTGCAGATCTGAAGTGTAAGTAGATGCATAGGCAGAGATATAAAGTGATATGGGAAAACGAATAATTGCATCTGATGGTTTTTGACAAGTTCTTCTTGAACTTGGCTTTATATAGTGTGAAAGATATAGGTATGGGTTGACAGATTCTAAATGCTGTGGAATAGCTGAGAATTCCCGGTGGCAGGAGGAAAGTATGGTGGAGCAGAAGAGAGGTACCAGTGTACAGTGAGTGGTTAGATTTGTGAAGGAAACTTATCAAAAACTGAAGGGTCCTTAGGGAGCACTAGTATCACTTCTACAATGTACTGTTTGTGGCAAACTCAGGATGCTTTGAATGGTTACGGTAAATCTGATATGGTTTGATAAATACCAGAAAATTTTGTAAAGATGGACTGTCGCTAAAATATCTTACTGATGTTTACACTCTCTCCTTTAGTTAAATTAACTTTCAAAGGAGCTGCACAGAAGATAATACAGAGGAGAGCGCCTTCCTATCCTGTTGTCTGTCAACAGATCATTTATTTCTTCCCATCAAAAGCCATCCCACTTTCCTCTCTTTTTTCTCCTCCCTACTTGCAGTGATTCACTGGTTTAAAATGACCACACCTGAGCCTTTCTTGCTGGGAGTTTTGTCTGAGTTATGATTGAAGCAAAAGTGTTACAGTTGGACTCAAACACCGGAACTAAAGCATGGCAGGAGAGCCTGGCTTTGAAATTGCATCTTCAGAAATGCATTAATTATATGTGTTTGTGTAGTAAGGATTTGTACAGTACCCAGACACACTTTCTAAATGGCCACCTCTTCTTGGAAGTGATAGTGATGAGGCTGTGCAATTACAGAGATTTCACCCCCAAATTAGACGCCTGGGTGCAGAGAGCTGGTCTTTGGTCTTCAATGATTCAGTGGAAGTGTGATTAGGGTCTAGTTACCTAGGGCTGCAGGCAGCAAGTGTGATGAGAGAAGAGGTCTCTTCCAGTTGCTGTGTTGGCAGATAATAGTTTCTGAAGTCTGCTTGTTAGGGTGAGTATCACTTTAGAAACATACAGTGTCCCCTACATACCTTTCAGCAGTTAGTATTTAGCAGCAACCTTCTGTATCACAATCACAAATTTAAGTGAAACACAGAAAACTGATTTGAAAGATAAAAGCACAGGATTTGTACTTCACTGAATTCGTATGTTTCTCTTGAAAAGTAGACCTGATTAAAATGAAAAATGTGGCACTTTGTTAATAAATTCCTCAGTTTAGTTTAAAATCATTCAAAGTAAATAGTTTTTTTAAATGAGCTGCTGAAAATTTAAGGGGGACAGACAAAACTGGCCACATTACCAGCTGAGCGTCTGTAGCTGAAGTAAGCTGAAGAAGGTTTTTATAGGGGTCTACTGGAAAGTCAGAGATGGATTTTTTTGTTAATCATCATTATCTTATTGTAGTCATTTGACTTCAGTTCAGTGCTTAGGTTTGAAAAAAGTAGAATGGTTTATTTTCTCTTTCAGTGTATGAATAAAAATGAGGTATGAGATGATGAGAAGCTCTACTCATAAAGTGTGGAAGGGCTTGGTGATGAGAAACAATCAATATTATCTCTAGCTACTGAGTTCAACCACGTATGTCCAGTAAATCAGTTCACTTTTAAATGCAAGATGTGGTTAGATAAGCTTATTTATGTCTCCGTAGCACATAAGATTATTTTATTGGGTAGAGGATAAAGACACAACTGGGGGTTTGGGGGTGGAACAGAGGGAAGTATGATTTAACACGGACTGGAGTAGTGGTTGGACAACATATGTAACCCGGCTAGAATGTTGGATACGGTCAGCAAGTAGTAAGTGAAATGCTTTGTTTTCTAATGTACAAGTATCTTGGCAGCAAAACTAAACCAACTGTTACTGGTATTCAAATAGATTTTTACAGCTTTACCAGAAATATGGAGAAGTGGTAGGCAAGGATTGAATAGAAATATTATAAGGCATACAGTGATCATGAATAGTTGGAATAAAAATAAAGGTTAATGTGAAATAACTTGATCTTCAATCTTGATTTAAGATCCATTCAAATAAAATCAAGCTGCAAATTAGAACTGTGACGCTATCAATTGGAGGAATGAGCCTTCCAGGAGATTGCAGCTGGGGAAGAAGAAGCCTGAGTGATTTTAAAATGGATGCTAGAAAGTGTATGAGAAGTATTTCATGACATGTTTCCTGTAGCAGCACTGGATTGAATTTGATGAGACAGGACAATCCCACCTATCCTAGATTGTAATGAAGGTCTTTCATTGCTTTGAAAAATGTGAAATGGCGGTTATGTGCATTTTAATTTAATTCCAATTTCCATCTGAAAGCTGCTTGATTTAAAGAGAAAAAAACACACACAAATGTTCATGTGGTGAAAGAGAAGCAGCATTCACCATTTCCTAGGAAAATAAAAAGATGTATAAAATTAATAATCTGATTTAAAGCATGTTTAGACAGAGGGTGTAGAATTCCACCTAAGAGTAAACCAAACGGTTCTTGGGCTTGAGTTGATGGTGATGATCAACTGAGGTAGAGCCTTTCTTTTAGAAGGTAACTTTTTGTTTTCTTTATTGTCTCATCAGTCTGGATGCTTCTGTGACCTTGGTGAAACCAGCTCGACTCTAAAGAATCCAGGCGCATGGTTTACAAGTTGTAATTCTAATCATTAAACATAAACAGTGCAGGTGATGGGTTTGTTTGTTTGTTAGACCTGTTTAATCTGCAATAATAAATAGCCTAGAAGCGAAACGGGATTTTACAATCATTGGGTTATTTTTCTTCTGCATGTTTTTAATAGCCACTTTAATGTGACCTGATGTGATTTGCATCTGTCGTGGAGAGAAGGTGTATTTCATTTTAATGACTTTATTGGTTAATTTGACAACTGATAGATTAAATCTTGTTAAATAATGTAGGATAAGGATGGCCTCAGTTTGAATGTTGATACCAACATTCCCTTTTTAGTATTGGAAAATTAAGTTGATTATTGCCACAAATACTGTTCCAGGACTTTCCCCCCAACCAAATCTGATAGACTTCTTGATGATTTCTAAGGAATACCGCAAAAGCTAGAATGAGAGCAAAAGCGTATGTGCTAATGTTTTACATCAACATATACCTGATTCATAGATTCAGATTTTAAGTGTTGTTTATTTAAATATTAAATAAAGTAAATGTTAAAGTGTATGCATATTGTTTTAATCAGTTGACCTGCATTTTGCTAACTGCTGGTGTGTGCATTTTAAGGTGCAACACCAGATTTTCCATGGAAAATAAGAGTTCTTATACTTACAGAGCTGAAGTTCCCCTTTCACTTAACTAAAGCTTTGTGCCTTTGATCAAGAAATGCAAGCAAGATTCTCAGGTCACATCTCCTGTTTGACCTCGAGACAAACCAGCCACCATCTGTCGTGCAAATGTTAGGCAAGAAATTCAGGCAGTTTGTCATATGGGGCAGTCTACAGATACATTCATCTGATTAGTCTGTCTGAGTGTCCTGGAAGGACTGTACGCTAAATAAAGTGGAGATGCATCTTTGCTGTAGATAGATGCAGATTTTTATTTGCTCTCATGCAAGCAGCTTCCACATCAAATGTCCAGTTTGTGGTTAAGGAGTGGGTTATAAGCCTGTAGTTGTGATTGATATGTTGCTGCTTTTTATTATTTATGTTACCCTTTTGCCAGGTACTGTAGAATTACAGGGCAAAAAGAGAGAATGCGTTTTCCTCAACTAAGGCAGGACATGGATATAGTGTCATAGAGAGAATAAGTGAGACAATGAAAGAAATCTTGATATATATGATTATTATTTCTTTTTTCCTGCCCAATCAAATATGTTTCCTTGCCATGCTGGTTTCAGAACCAAGTCTATCTGATCTGGTTGTACTGCAGGCTTAGTGATTCTGACTAAATTCCCTCAAAATCACTAGTAACATTCCTTGTCTTTTCTCATTTCCCCTGTTCTTCCCAGCCATCTCTGCCAGCATGGGCTTTGTTTCCAACTTTTGAGGCCAACTTGATTAGGTGTCCCCTGGGATGTCTTTACCCTGATTGACCTGAGCTGTGTCTGCAGTGCTCCAGAGCCTGAGAACATGACACAAAGGTGTCTGCAGCAGCTCTCCTCAGAGCTGGCATGATGCTTGTGCACTTGGGTTTCACTTGTCATCTGCTAATGGGTCATGTGCTGTGAATCATTAATACAGGAAAGTCCTTAACCAACTGCCTGGGAAATATACAGATTGTTTAGAATTCAGAATACTTCCAGAGCTTTGCTATGCCCTTGATAATTGGTTACTATGTTTAATTGTAGCATACTACTAGTTGTCTTTATCATTCCGTAGTATAGGAAGTAATAAAGTCTGCTGTGACTTATGTTTCATCTAAAAAAGCCATCTGTGCAAGCACACTATTGACCAGAAAGGCTACTGCTGTGGTTCCATCACATAGATGGTGTTTATTCTCCCCGCCCCCTGCCTCCCTGGGGTTTTACTAGTAGCTTACCCAAAACCAAGTGCTTGATTTAATCCTGTCAGTGCCATTTTGCATCTCTGTATAGAAGAAGAATGGGCCAAGATAAATGAGTAATAGAGAAAGTGATGATGTTAGTTTAGGGATGGGGTAATGGGATAATACATGGGATAATAGAGAATATCATTGGCAATTTCATTTTATCAGGGATACCTTGCAAGGAACCTTTGTCCAACATTGCTAGGCCAATTTATTAACTCATTGAACCATGCCCATGCATTTCTGAATACTCTGTTTTCCTTGTCCCTTTTGCTTTATTGATTTCGCTGCACATCCCTGCACTTAATCTAGAAGTCAAATGTATGATCTTTTTGTTTTTCTTTGGGGTGTCACAGTACCTATGAGCCCTGTATGCTTAGGTCATTTTCTTTCCTGCATCTCCATCTCCCCCCACTCTCTTTTGAAAAGAGTAATTCCTGAAGGGGGCTGTGCTTCCCATTTAGGTGAAGGCTCTGTTTTCTTTCCAACACAAGATGCCTTGTCAGAAGTTTTCAAAGGCTGGTCAAAGGTTTTTGCCTCCCCTGAAGAGCTTGCGTTCTGGGCTTGTGTCATTCCAACCCTACCTATTCTATGCTTCTATCATTCAGTATTTGGGAGTCAATTAATGCATTTATCTCCTCTCAGTCACTAGGAAAAACCGAGTAAAGGAGATACTCAGGGGTTAGGTACGGTATAAGTGTCTATGTGCTCTTCCTGTTGCCCCTCCTTGTACTGTGCTGTGCAGTTTAATGCTGTACTAATCGGCATCTGGCTCAGTATACTCGATCCTGTTGTTTAACCTGATTATGCCAATCCAGAGGTTGGAGACATCCTCCAAACTAGACGCTGGTGAGGATGGAAGTGTTGAAGGTAAAACAGGAGATCACATAGAGCATTCAAGATGAGTTGCAGGTTGCTAGAAGAGAAGATGCAGATGGAAGTGGACTTTACATGATGTAAATGAAAGAAAACCCTCATCCCCATTCCTCACCTCAATTTAGATTTTTTGAGAGTACAAACCAGGAAGTTTGGGGGATGGCAGCCCTATGCAGCTACATCAACCATCCTAATGTTGACTAATAACAGCAATCTGTCATACAAACATATCAAAATAATTGGCTGTGCTTCACTGGTAATGCTGATCAGACTGCATGGCAGTACCTTCTGTCACCAAAATGATTTACAGTAAATGTGCAGATGTTACTTATAGTGACTTCCTAATTCTTCTTGAATGAGGGACTCTATTTCTTCTTGCACATGATAATCTTGGCTCCTTTTAAAATGAGTTCTGTTCACTCTCAGCCAAATTATTTGGAACACGTAAGTAGTTAATTCAAATGTCTGGTGCTATAGCGCTCTCTGAACTTTAATATTAGCTAAATTTTGGCTGAGCCTGCTAGGAATGAAGGAAAATGCTCCTGCTGTCAGAAGACAGGCATTGTTACTATGGTCTTTTGCCAAACGTCCTGAACACAATGTTTTTCCTTAATGATATGTTCTTACCTAAGTCTGTGGTAGTTCTCTTCTATTCAACAGTCCACCCAAATCCTTTACTTACTTAATAGTAATTTGAATGAATAGATTACAGTGGGTTTAGTTTTGGTTGGGTTTTTTTTTTTTGCCAATGAATCCATTAAAAGCAATGTATTTTACACTCCACTCAGTTTCATTCTGATACCAGTTTTAGTGTTGGACTGTCACATATAAAAACTACCTGATTGAAAGCTGCAGTTTAGAATTCGATTTGCATTATGTCACAACAAAAGCTGGAAAGAGTTGAAGTATGTAGGGAATAAAAGTACTGACTTCACATAAGATACCTAGAAGTGTAACAGTGGCTCTTCAAGTTTACAGGAAGAAAGTATTGAAAAACTTCTTTCACTTGCAATAAAATGATCAGAAGAACAGCTTTTGCTTTAAATCTGCTGCAAAACCACTTCCACTGTGGGTCTCCAATGTGATTCATTCAAATGAAAAAATAGCGAGTTGCATACTTCCTCTGTTGTGGTATTTTTATTTTCACTTGATGCAGCATGTAATTCTAGAGTGCTTAGGGTTTGAATTTCCAAAGGAAGGAAAAGCTTCTGTGATGGCTAAAATGGGGATGCAGAACAGATGAGGGTTGCTGTCATTTTATGCTAACTTCTTTTTTCTGTAGAAGTCAAGGTGAGGAAATGGTGTGTTTAAACATTTTACTATAGGAAAAGCACAGATGTTCATGCATAGCTGTGTCTTCAAGAACTGTGGAGGAGACGTGGGAGCTTGTCTTAAACAGTTGTTTTTCTGATTAGGATTATGGCTACTTTACATGTCTGTCTCATGATGGTGGATCTTGCTGTAGAGACAACCTCTTCAATGTGTATTCACCTATTTTCACAGTGCATGCTAGAAGTATTAATTTATTGCACATGTGCAGAACTGAAAAGGAGAGAGACCAAAACTTGCAGGATTGAGATGGAGAGTGGCCAGAATCAAGCCTATAGAAGCTAGGAACCATTTAGTTCCCACACATGACTGTGGTGCTGTGCACTGACAGCTTGTGCAGATCATGCAAGATACCCATGGCAGCATCGGTGGCTGGACCTTTGCTGATTAATGTTGTCTCAGTCCCTTGATCAAGACAATTTCCTTCTGAATCTCTTGGAAGTGGGTGACAAAACTGAAGGCTGCAGTGAACAGTAGAAGTTAGGGCATTGTCTCCAGATGCCATGGGTGGACAGCTAGTGATTAGGAAGACATTGCATGAAAGGTCTTGGAGGAGTTTTTGCTGAAGGGAAAGCTCGTGTCTGCCTGTGCTGGCATCTGTTGATGTTTAGAATAAAATCTGCAGCTTGAAAGGCAAAGCCTCTCAACAAATGATTTCTGTGGCCCAGTTCAGGGACAGGGCTGATACCTCAATATGTAAGAAAAAGCACAATGAATTCCGGCAGAATGGAGAGCAGCTCTAAGCATTCTGTAAGTAGAGAAAGGTTGCTTTGTATACACCACAGCTATTGCTCCTGTATTGGCTTTGCCTTTACGTTTTCTCTGTCTGGATGCTAGGGATTTTGAAACATGAGTTTGAAGAGAGTGAGCATAACTGGGCATCACCTGGACTGGGGAGATTTGTAATGCCTATGTGCAATGAGGGATACGGGCAAATTAAAGATTTTGGTAAATATAAGGAACACCTAGAGGGAAGAGTTGTGGTGTGGTGCAGTTCTGATGGAGAAAAGCAAAGCCTCTGAGGCATAAGAAATCTTTTTAATTAAACTGAACACAGTATTAGAGAGTGTACCAGAGAGAAACTTTCTCTTTGGAAAGATGGACGGGATAACTGAAAAGGTTTGTTTAATCTCCATGTTTTATTGTCTGATTAGTGCATTAATTACCTTCTCACAGCAAATCGAGCCCTGGAAAACATTTAGAAAGTGTTTTCTTTGCCACTGTCCTTACATCTTCAGAAGTGTCTGACAAATATTTAACAGGATGGGTTAAAAGGCAGTCACTATCATTGCTTGAAATTGCTTTGCGGGGAGAGGCTTTTGAGTGATAGGGTAAGGTCTGGCATTAATCTGCTCATAGGGCTGTTCTGTGCCTGCTCAGTGCAGACATACAACCTGCCTAGGTGTGAACTATGTCATTGGGAAAACCTACCTAGCTCTGAACTAGCTAGTTGCCCCCCCAGAAGCAGTGGCAGTATTCAGATGTGTTTGTTCAGACTGTAACAACCTACTGTCATTCGCTGTATAACCAGGGAAGACAGAGACTTTTAGATAGAGCCTAGACTGAGCTTTGTTGCCAGCTAATGCTCATTATGAATGTGCCCTTTGTTAACAACAGATGCACAAGGCTAAATTCTGCTCTGTCATGTTGGGGAAGGTCGTGGGATCTCATCTTTCACATAGATGTCAGTTCAGGGTAATTAATTTAAAGCATACACTTCAGCATTAATAGAGCAGACTGGACCCCTGCTTTCTGGAGATGGACATATATCCCTTAAAATATAACCTATTCAGTGGGTTATGACTGATCACAGCTTACAGAACAGTTAGTGAGGTGTGTTCTGAACAGACCTGCGAGAGCAAGATGAAGACTGTATAGTGCCTTTTGTTGTGTCTGTGTCTGTTACGTTTTATTAGCTTTCCTTTTCCAGGAAACACAGATGTCTGTAAAGGAGAGCTAGAAATAACTGGTAGACTTCAAAAATCACTGTCATGATACAAAACAAAGGAACATCCTTCTAGGAGAGTCCTAGGGTATGCCAATGCCAAATCTCGTATTGCAAAGCACTATATTACTTGCAAAGTCATTGCTGTTAGTTGGCTACACAGTCTTCTGTTTGATGGAATGTTTGTCACCTGTTAAAAGCTTGAAGCATTTCACATGTGCACTGAAAGTATTTTCAATACATTAAACCGGATTTTCTGATACGTAATTGAGCAGCCACCTGAGTTGTTTATATATCTTGTGGAAAAGAGAGATGAGGAGAAGGGTTACCTCGCAATTGCAAGGTGTTCTGTTTCTAAACCTGCAGTCTCTGCCTATTGAAAAACCAGGCCTTGAAGTATACCTGGAAGATAAAACTGGTTTCCAGCTTACCAAGCAATCAAGGTCTCCCAGACCTAAAGAATACAGTATGTTTGTTCAGCAACATCACATTTCAATTCAGAGTGTTTGAAGCCTTCCACAAATCAAAAACACAGTAACTATGTGGCTGTGATGTGTGACCTTTTATTATTCAAGAGGCTACTCAGTTACATGGAAATGTAGCAAATATCCTGAATTTCACTTAGAAATGTGTTCGTAGTCAGTGGAACACTTGCTAGGGATGAAGTCAGAACTGCTCTACTGGGCAGTGGCTTTATTTTCCGGAGCTTTCTCTTATGTCTTTCAAAATGTCAGCATGTCAATTTCTTGTGTTCATTGCTCCCAGATGGTTTGGTGATCTTTGATGGAAAAGGATTGTAAAGGTAGGTGGTGGTTGCTGCTGCTGTTGTTATTATTTGCTTTCATTGCAGCTAGCTTCACAGTATCGTTTGTGGAAATACAGAGCAATTTACTTTTGAATTTGGAAGACCTGATTCCACTGGTCTACATGACTATTAGGCATTTGCAGAATCTACTCAGTCTTTATAATTCCTGGACCCATAAAGTTCATCTCAGTACACAACACTATAGCTGAATAAGTAGCAGTGTGCCCTTCAACTGTGGCACCCTTTACAACACTGGTACTTCTGACATGAGAATCTCTTAAAGCATGAGATGGAAACTTTCCTCCAATTACTTCCCAAAAGCAACATCTATTTTATGTGTTCATTTTCTGCCTGTGGTTATTGTGGAGTATGTATGGTTAACAGCAAATACTAACTTCACTCTGTATTACTGTTCCTGGTATCCTATAAATATCTAAGTAAGATGTAGACCTGTCACAATACTGGGAGATGCCAAGTTTTGGCAATATAAAGCTGCTACTTTTCTCAGGCGCCAGCCTGAGTGCCTGAAACTCAACCAGGCTGGCATTTCCAGTGCCTGAACCACTGGAAATGTTGCATGATCTGCCTAGAAATGCAGAGGAGGCATCCATAAATTTAAGTCAGCCATTCCCTTCATAGAGCAGGAGACATACGACTGGAAAGAAGGTTGCAAAACTGAAAGAGGAAGAAGGGCGAGGCACATTGTTTAAAATGTTGAACACAGCTGACCTAAAATGTGCTAGCATTCTTCTTTTGACCTACGTGAAATGCTCCTGAGTATTCTAGACAATAAATGCACTCCCTCTACAGAACGTTACTTCTATTCCTTGTGACATACAGCTCTTTTGCTGAGGCTGAGAAGCTTTAGAAACTGCCAGGCAGAACAATAGGAAGGGGGAAATAAAGGAGTGTTATCTAGTCACATACCTAGCCAAGTTAGAACTTAATGCACAAATTAAAGGCAGCCAGCTCTTCGTAAGAAAACTAACAAGCAGTGGAAAATAATTGATGACTTACCTGAAGGATCAGTCCTAGGACTAATCTTGCTTTTTTCATTAATACCCCATTGCCAACAAGAAAAATGAGCTACCAAATTGTATTGTTAGCACAAATTTTTGAGTTTCATACACAATAGGAGGATTTACCTTCAATTTGCTGTCTTTAGGTAATCAAAATTGTTGAATCCCGGTGTACTCATTTTGTACCTGTAGGCAGTTGTGCAAGAAAGTAATGTGGGGTTTTTTTGTGAGCATAGCACATATTTGAGGCCTGGTCTCAAGTAATTCTGTCCAGTGATTGATATCTGAGCTGTAGCTCCACTCTCATCATCCAAATTCTGTTGAGAGCAATTACACATGTTTGCAACTAAGGACAATCCTGGAAGAAGGATTTTCTCACATAAAGCTTGTCTGAATGCAAGAGAGAGAGACTAGTCGTGCTGATTGTATATATGTAAATAAGCTTAATGATTAGAAATACCTTGCAGAGAATTTTATGCCATCAAGGTTAACATCTGGTTTTGCCATTTTTGATGCATTTTTCACAGTCACAGTGCTCTGTGGTCCTTAGGTTGCTGGCAAAGGATCTTATTAAAATAGTAGTTGATACGGCTAAAATTTGGCAGCCCAAATCCTTGAAGGCCTCACAGTACAAGCCTTGCTGTTTTCTCCTTGTTTTTCTTACCTTGAGATGATCTTGAGACTTGGCAATCAGTCTGGAAACTGAAGTCGATTCAAATACAGTGTCTGCTTATTAACTTCAGTTCTTTAAAGTGTCTGTCATCCTAGTGATAAAAAGCAAAAGCTGTTAACCTGAAGCCCTTTCAATTTAAAATAAAACAGAACAAGAAACCAACCAAACACCACCCACCCCACACCCAAACCCAAAACAAACCCCAGTTTCCTTACTATGCATAAAGTGGTGTGGGATTTGAAATGCAGATAACCTCTCTTGCTTCCTGCCACCTCCTAAAAGCTACCTCAGATGGTTGAATTTCAAGGAATACTGCATGCCCTATTTGTTCAGCTTTGTGGAGCATAGGATTTGTGGTTGCGGCAGCTTTTCTGTTTCCTGTTTTATTTCAGGAGAGTGCTTGACTCTGACTTGCATTGTCATTGGTGCAAGTGCCAAAGGCAGTATGTTTTGAGATGTCTTTAAGTGTAGTTACAGCATGTTATATACGATGCAATGCTTACTCTTGGTCCAAGGTGCATCCAGGTCAACAAGACAGACTCTCATTGACACGTCTGGGTGCCATGTGCTTCTCTTCTGTCAGAGAATGGTGCTATTCCTGCACTCTGATTTCCCTTACATGAGCTACCTCATCTTTTCATACATAAATGCACAGATAGAGAGCAATTCCTATTTCCAAGTTATTTTCCAAGAAAAGCAAGGTACCATAATTGGTCCTATCACTAGGTTAGGATCCAAAGGACCCCATCAGCTTGGTAGACAAAAGCTTTTCCCAGTGCTAATTACAGAGGGAGCCTGACCATCAATTAAAACAATTTCTCTTTACAGAGAAGGGAAGGCACATAAGGGATATTTCAGAGAAGATCCAAAAATAGCAGGTGGCTGTCACTTCTGCATTGTGCTCAGTTTTAATCATGAGTTTGGAGAAATAACACGTCTGGGTTGCACAGGGATGTACAAATGTAGGTCTGCTGTCTAAATGCCAGAAATGGGTATGGAGAGATATGGATTGTACAGATGAGACTGCAGCTCCTGACAGACTTTCCTACCTGTTTTCTCATGCAACACACTTACTTTTCTGCTTTATTTAAAAGTCTTAAAAGATGACAGTGGTCTTCTCATAAAGGTGTTGCAATGATTTATATTTTAGTGCACATTGTGACCTGTCACTGAGTATCTGAGCTGTCTGCTTTCATTCACCAAACTCAACAAATCAGAAGATTTACTCCATCCAGTGTGTGTAGATGTGTGTGTGTATAAACTCTGGGAATTTATCCAGCAAATGGAATATTAACTGTGCTGTTCAGGTTTTGGTTGCTTTTTTCCTTTGTTTTATGCTTGGGTTTGGTTTCTTTGGCAAAGGAGGCATGTTGGCTTTCTTTGGTATTGGTCAAATATCAACTAAACAGGCTCCGTTCATTTTAAGTAATTTTCATGATTTAATGAATAATAGACTTTCCTTTTGAAAGGGAGCAACCTCATTAATGCAGAAGAACTCGCTGCTATCTCAACATCAAATGTACGGTATAACAAAGCTGTCCTCCACCAGAAGCCACATGCTGTCTCATCAAAAACAAAACCAGGAAACATTTTATTTACTTTGAAAAAGACCATATCAAAATAGAAATTGGGGAAGAGAGGAGAGGCTGTATCTGCTGCAGTCTGAAGTTTCAACTGTAGAGCTCTTATTTTTTAATCTTTTTATAATACTTGTCAAATTTGACAACTTCATGGAGCTGTTGGCTTGTGGGGGTGTGCATATGTTTACATATATTTACTGTTTTATTTTCATGCCACCCCATAGTTCTTATTTAATAAGTGGTATTATATAAAGTTAGAAGTGATGGTCAAACTGAAGCATTCTTGGTTTGTTTTGCAGTAATGAGGCTTTCAGTTGAGAGTGGATTTCAGTTATTTGGCTTCCAGTGCATATGCTCCAACTATATTAATAAATTACTTTAGCTAATCTGAGTGGCAGTGCCACTTAATGTGCAATTGGACAAGTGAAAACATCATCCACCCAGAACTGAAGGCCAAGCAATCTGTACAGTATGAGCTTTGTGCTGGTGCCAAGCAGTCAGCCAAATTTGAGTGAAAATACTGAAAGAAAATGCATTTCACTTAATTGTGTATTTTTGACTATTTAAATATCCAAAATAATTTTCACCAATTACATATATTTGTTTTGTTCTCTATTGCAGAAATCAAAAGGCAATTCGTACAATTAGTCTGATCAGAAGGGAAGCTGTTCAGTACTTGTTGTTCAGGAGTATTTGAAATTCCCAAAAGAAATCAGTGAACTGCTTTGCCTTCCATACTTGCTCCTACCCCCAAAATGCAAAAGGGTTGAATTCCTTAATTTCCTGTTGGTTTCTCATAGAAACGAGCTCCATGGTTTTGATGGCATTTTACTATCTACAGGCTGTAAGTTACTGAAGACTGGTGAAATCTGTGCAGCTTTTATGTCTATCAGTAGCTCAAGCTATATGTTCGTGTTCTGTCTTTCTCCAGTCCTGTCTCTTTCAAATGTTTTCAGAAACTTCATGTGACATTCTTGCCTGCTCCATCTTTATCCTGTGCTAGTCCTGGTTTCCATTCTGGGAAATGTTTTGGATCAGCTGTGAAACACTGGGTCAGCAATAGAGACAACCACTGTCTGGGTGACTTCCATCTCTGCAGGAAATGTTTCCCAAACTAGTTGGCGTTTTTTGTTTCTGACACTGCTTGAATGCTCTGGTCTTACAACATCACTCTTCTGTTATAGATGAGGTGGCAGAACATGATCTCTGTCATCTGTTAAACTTGATTGTGCCTCCATATGTTCATCTTCTTTGCTAGGCTTGGTCCAAAACCTGCAGTCAGACCCTGTAGTCCCTTTCTGCTCATTGGTGCCTGGTCTAGAGCAGCACTTTTCTTGGATCCATGTGTGCTTATTCCTGCAGCTGGTTTTCATTATGAACTGCATTGTGTCCAACTCAGAATGTGAGTACTTGCCTGCATATCTGGGTATGAAAATGGTTTGGGGGTTCAAAACATTCAGGTGGCTGCAGCTAGTATATGAAGAGTGTGGAAATCGGGGGTTATTGTCTGAGTGAGTGAAAGAGGATACCCAGAGAAGTTGTGGAGTCTCCATTATGGGAGATGCTCAACCTAGACTGAAAAAGGCCTTGGGCACCCTGTGTACATCTAATCTACTCTTGAATCAGGGGCTGGAAGAGGTGACTTTGAAGAGTCCCTTCCAGATGAAATAGTTCTGTGAATCTATGGCTCTTAGTTGCTCTGTGGGGTATTGGACTGACTAGGTTTGGGCAGGTGAAAGGTCAGGTGCGGTCTAGGGGAAGGAGAGTGTGTAGAAATACCATTTAATTTATATAGGTTCCTCAAATTCTAATTGTGCTGTGGTATTGAAAGGCTCTCTAAGCTGTATCCCTTCTTCTAGCTTAAGGATATATGGTTATCACCTGTCTGTCATTAACACTATACAGAAAAGACTGGTACCTCAAAATTTAGCTTCAGTGCAACAAGAATTGTTAAAAAGCTTGATCCGTGCATCACTGTTGCAACTTAGTGACCACTACAGAGTATTTTATGTATTCTGTCCTAATTATACTCTCATGCTCAGAAAGATTAGAGAAAGAACAAATATAACTTTCTTTTGAGATTAATCAGGACATGGGGGAATGGGCACCTGCCCACTGCTTTCTTCAAATACACAACATGCTGCGATGCTTAATATTTCTAAAAATGGGAGAAATGCTGAGATGTTCAGATTGACATTTCAGTGCCTATCTGATTTGTGTGTCTGTCTGAAATATAGGGTTCAATAATCCTATTATGTGTGTCTGGCACACTCCTTCTTTAGCGATGTGCCTTCCATAACTGCTATAATAAGACAGAACAGCCAAAGCCTAAATCTGTGTGTCTCATCCTGTCACTCAGCAAAGTAATACTGTCATCAGAAGCAATGTATTGTTTTCCTTCCTGCTGTGTGGTATTGAGTTTTCTAACCTTTCTTGAAGTTAAATTTGTTTGGCTTTTTAACTTTCTTACCAAAGGTTAATGTTATTAAGTTGAGCAGGTAGCTGTGAAACTATAAGCCTTATTGCCTACCTTGCAGTAGTTGTACTGCCCTTTTATTAAACTCTAGCTGCATCGGAAAGCTCTGTCTTGTACACTTTTGTCATTCAGGAGTAATATGGTGAAGGTTGACAAGAACTGCATTTGAACTGTCTTCCAATTCTGTGGTATATTGTGTTTGATATGTCAGGAGCATCAGATTTATCATAAACTCTCTTACCGTCAGTGAACATGAACTGCACAAACATTAATTCCAGCTTCTGTAAAAAGGATGCAGGAAGATGCAATGCTGCTGCCTGTCTTCTTCCCCAGCATAGCCTTATCATGCTAGTCTCTTTGCCAATGTGGCAAAAGGAGATCTAAAGTTTCTGCTAATTCTAAAACTGGTTATCTGCTTGATGTGGAAAGAGAGTAAGAAATCAGTTTAATTTGAACGAGGTGGTGACACGCCGTAAACGGTTTCCAGAATGATCTACAAGTACTTTATACAGTACTTGTATAAAGTATCAGAGGTGCAGACAGTGAGCCAACAGTTTCAGGATACAGTAGCAGTTCTGAAATTAGGATGTCCATGTGTGCTGCATCATGGCGTTCTTCTGGAGCTGCAGTTCATGACGGTCAGTGCTCTGCAGCCACCGTGCTGATGTTACCTTGCCTGGTAGCTGCTCTGAGGTATTTTTCGTATCAAAGAATGTCCTGAGAAGCTAGTCAACAAGTAACTCCCAGTGAAATGCTTTTAACAGTAGAAAGCATAAAATAATAAATAATAATTGAAGTTGTTGTAGGTACTTCTGACATGAAAATCTCCTAAAGCACGAGATAGAAGCTTTCCTCCAATTACTTCCCAAAAGCAACATCTATATGTTGCTAAATGAACATTTATATGTTCATTTTCTGCCTGTAGTTAATGTGGAGTATGTATGGTTAACAACAAATATGAGCTTCACTCTGCATTACTGTTCCTAGTGTCCTATAAATACCTAAGTAGGGTGTAGACTTGGTGTAGCAATACCGGGAGATGCCGAGTTTTGGCGATGTAAACCTGCAGCACTTTAAAAATAAATATATAAAAAAAACAGACAATTTGGTTTTCCCTGGGCAGAAAACAGAACTGCAGCTACCAAACCCTGGCTGTCCAAGGGGGAGATCAGGTTTGTTAATGACTGCAGAAAGGAGTATTTCAAAGTGCTGGGGAGAGTGAGGGTTAAATCTTTTCTTTATAAATCGGTATCTATAAACCACTTCTGCCAGTGCTGTGAAGCCAAGCTATGGCCCTGGCAAAAGATGAAAGATCTTCCTTCTCTCCTGCTAATTCAAGAGCGCAGGTTCTGCCTCTTCTCCCAAGCTCAGCAGTAGCTGTCCCTGCCATTGATTTAGTCTTCGTCTGTCACATTCTCGTGCTGTTCAAAGGCTGATTGTGAAAGACTGGGGAGGTTCTGTTTGTTCACAGTTTCTCACAGCTTGGTCTCTCTTACTACTATCAATGCCGATAACAAGACTGTCTGTGAGCACCCTGTTCTTAGCGAATGAGACATCTTTTCATTTAGATTGGCTTTGATTAATGAATTCCCTTCTCTAGCTCTCAGAACCAATTGTGAACTTTCTGGGTGGGCCCGAACATCCCCATAACTTTCTTGGGCTCCTTTGGTGTCTCTGGCTGGTGTTGTTCAGCTCACTCTTCATTACCGACTCCAGATGGCTTGTGTTCCTTTTCCCCCTGCCTGTGTTATGTTTTGGCCTTTCCTGGTGAAAGGAGACATGGCAGCTCTTCAAATTATTTGATGCTTACCACTGAGTCCAGGCTCTAGCTGCATTTTCCCTGGCTCTTTCGTGGTGGCAGCAGCTTCACTTCAGCAAGGGAGGACTTTGATCATATAAGCTGTTACTGCTATATGATGCTTCACCTTGACCAGCCTGTTATTACTGCTTGAATAGGTATTTAGAGCAGTATCAGGTATCAGAAAAATGACTGCTTTTTACCAGTTTTCCCTTCTGAAGGTTTTGAGGAGGGAGGAGAAGTGGTATAATAAAAAGCTTTTTGTTATGTCCTCCCTTATCTCTTCCACTTCATCCAAATCCCCTACTGTGTTGCTTGGTTTTATATTCATTCTGGCTGTGCAGGGAAGCATTTCAATGATAGTGTGTGTCTTCCTATTGGAGCCTCTTCATTTTGTTGTATGCAATCCACTAAACTCCATCCATGCACTGATTGGGGAAATCATTCTGTACTTTATTTTTACCACTAAGGTAGAGGCGACTTTAATAAGTTGGGGTGTTTTTCTGATGCAACAAAAGAATGTACTTTATACACACGCACACACACACAAAGATTCTGTAGTCTGAATGCTTCTCTCTTATCAGGTGTTACTATGTGTAGCAGAAACATAAAGTCTGTCAGATAAAGACTAAGCTAAGAGGTTTTTAAGGGGACCTTGAAGTTGTAGGAGGGGGAACCTCTAAATCCAGCGTGTATGGTTCTTATTTTAATTTATGATGCTGTATTGGGTATTTAGTGTCCTTGAAATCTCTTTGAATAGTGACTTTATATGGCAGATAATACTCCGCTTTTCCTTATTCAGCTTTTTATCAGAGACTTAGGAATTGCTTTAGCTCTCAATTAAGAAAGCTGAACTGCTTTTCTCCATTTTACCATGCTTTCATCCATATTACACCACTGCGAGGAAATTGTATCACTGCAGATTAGATCGTGCAACTGCATGTTTTCTGGGAAGCCTGAACACTTTGGTATGCTTATGTTTGTATACATTTGAATGTATGTAGCAGAAACATAGTAATTACAGCACCAGAGGATAGTTATTTTCCTGATCGTGGAAGTTCTTGATCACCTGGGGCTCACTACAACAAAACCTGACCATCTAGCAGAGCATTGTAGAACATGCTCATCCTAACTCATGAACGTGTTCGATGGGTTTTGAATATCTACCTCTGTGACTATTAAACCACTGTTTCATAATAATGTGTTCCATTGGATCTGAATTCTTTGGGTTCTGTAAGGGTAATCGTCTTTTAATTCTTTATCTCAATGTAGAGACTTTAAGACATGTTGACAGCAGTTAATTTCACCAAAGACAGTATTAGTTCTTGTAATTGAAAGATGACTGACACTGGAGGGTTTTCTCTCTGTTTTTCTGCTTCTTCATTAGGGATGTGAATTAATTGAGACGATGGATCAGGACCTCACAGACTTCACCAAGTGCCTTCAGATACTCCAGAAGAAGATAGAGAAGAAGGGTCTCCAGGTAAAGGCAAAACATCTTTTGCCTCTAGTTCTTAGTAATTACTCTTCCTTTCCATGTATTTTGGTTTATTTTTTAAGTTTGTACTGAAATGAAACTGTTTTCTGTAGCCTTGCCATTCTGCGGTTTTGCCGTAATTTACTGCACACCTTGTAAGCATTGATGCTTCTGCTAAGAGGAATTACACAGTGTGTCAGTGAACAAGAGCTGGCTTTCTTAAAAGGCAGCTTGTACTGATTTCTGTTAATGAACTATCCAAAGTGCAGAAGAGCTGTTGTGGCTGGTGTTCAAAGCAAGAGTCCCACTTTGGCGTGTAAATATAATTTCAAGTCTTGGCACACTGAGCCTTGATGTTCATCTCCTTCCTCTCCCTTCCCAAAGGTGAGTTGAGGGGGAAGGCAGTGATCCTGCCAACATTACATATGGTAAGCAATACCTCCTTCTGCAGAAAGTTCCCCTGGAATCAAAAGGAACCTTTGCAGAGCAAGCTGTGTACTAAACTTAAAAGGAGCCATATGGAGTTGCCAGCTGCTCATTTCATTCAAAAGGCAACGGAGGCAATGTTCCCCTTCCCATTCCATAATTTGGTTTTGGAAGCCCGCTATTTCTTTGTCTCTCTGAGACATGAAGTTAAAATTCCTCAGGTATTTCCAACAGAATGAGTTGGTGGCAGATGTGCTCTTGGAATTGCTGCCCTTTCCTCCCCATCAAGCAGTCATTCATAAGGGCTGAGCTCTCTCTTCCACTCTGTACCTATAGGTGAAAGGAATTGAGAGGAAACAGCTGCTGCATCCTCTTACCAATAGTGAGGGCAACAGACACGTAGGAAAATGAAAACAGCAGCACGTGATGGAAGGAGATGTATAAACCTCCTCTTTTCCCATTTTCATGGCAGCAGAATAGGAAAGTTGCCTGACTTCCTGAGATCACTGTATTCTGACAAAGCAGCAACAAATGGAAACACCAATACCACTCCCTCTTTCTTTACTCTCCTCACTTCAGGCTGATAAATAATTAACCTGGTTTTGCTTAAGCTATTTTGAAATGTCTTGATCTTCTGAAGGATGTATGGGACATTTCAGAGTGGTGTTGTGCAATGCCCATCTGCAATTGTGTCTCCTCTTGCCACTTTCAATACATGCTGTTGTTCATGAGGGTTTTTTTCCCCGATCTGTATAGACAGAGAGGGGTTTCTCTATGTACTTCTCTTATCTGTCTGGCTGTGAGTCAGGAAACTCTTTATATGATAGTTTTTTCCCCCTATAATTTATCACTGCAAGAGCACAGTGGGGTAGCTTCCCAACTAGGACACAAAGGATAATGGGTGCCATCAGAACAGATCACCTATGCCTAGGACTTGTTTTGGCTTTTGCAAGTAAGGTGCTTCCCTCTTAACAGAATTACCCTTAGAATGAAGGAGAACTTGAGTGTTTCCTGGATTCATTTCATTATCAAATCCAAGCTATTGCTACAGGGGGATTCTTTTTCTAAGCTATCTCAAGAGGTTTTATAATGAATAATCAATGTGTGATTAAAATAAGAGCAATGGGAACATGACAGCTACAGATGTGTTTCAACTACAGGTAGCCTGTTTCTAAAACCTTGAATTCTTTCATCACTCTCCTAGGTAAAGCCCTGTTAAGTTGGCTAAAGGATACTGCACTGTAATCCTTGATGTTTTGTCAAGTACAAGCCAGAGTGTAATTGCAGTAATTGCATAGTTCATGCCAATGCACAAAACACAAGATTTCAGGTCAGTTACATGTAAGATGTGCTTTAAATACAGTCAGGAGTTTTTCAGAGGCGCAAGATATAGCACAAATATATTTTCTGAAGTTAAGTACCGTGTTCATTCAGCCCTAGCTGCTTCATGCTTGCAGCGTCTCAAAACCTCAGTGAGGTGCTATGAACTGATTTATTCACACTAGCAAAGCACACACTTCTGGGTTTGTCTTCTTCATATTCTGACAGGGAATTCCAAGAAGTTGTTGATTCAACGTAGACAAATATGTGAAACTTAAGCAAATGGAGCCAAAAACTGTATCACAATTGTATAAATAACTAGTTTGGGTTCCAATTTGCCCTATTTTCAAAGTATTAGGTATCGTTCATTAGCAGAAGGCTTGTGGTGATTGTTCTGGATGTCGTTATAATGCAATGCTTAGCTTGATGCCTGGTCTCTCAGTACCACAGATATTCTGAGTGCTTGCAACATATACTGACCTTGGTTTATAGATACAGCCTTTTGGCCCCTCTGAAACTCCAGCCTCTTTAAATACCTGCATTTGCGCAGGTAATGTCCTGGCATACAAAATGTCAAGTGGTGAGAGAACAGACTGCTCAAGCCATAGATCTAAAATGTTTGAGGAGAATGCAGATTTCTTCAGAGCAGAAAGCTACCATTAAATTCTGTGGTCACCTAAGAAGTACATACAATTGAGAAGAAAGGAAGGTCCAGGGTCTGAAATCTAGAAGTGGTTAGAGAAGGAATTTTTCATCTGCATTGGCATTTTTGTCCCAAAGTACAAATTTTCATGTCACAATGACGGTGGTTTTCCTTCTGGAAAGTATCATAAAAGCTGTCCTTTTAACTGGGAGTATTCACTAGGTGGAATATGACTTCCTGGGTCCACGAAAAAATGTTTATGTCTCCAGCTTTGAATTTTACCCATTTTGTCTGGTTTATCCAGAGCACTTGTCAAAGAGAAGTATGAAAGACACTACAAATCTGTTTCCCTATGATTTATAGTTGAAGTTACTAAACAAGGAAAATCTCTCTTTAGTATCTTTAAAAAAAATATATTGATAGTACAGTCATGCTGTGTTTGCTGCTCTTTCTGGGTAGCAATATGTTAAGCTAGGCAATGAATTCTACTCAGCGTATATACAATCCTGTGACATAGTTTATCTGAATTAACTGTAAGGAGTGAGGTATATGAAACAGATGTTTCCCTGTTGGTTAGAGAATAAGTTACCATTTACCTGATATATTGAACGGATAAAATGTCTGCTCTGATCTCAGTCACCTCTATGGAAGCTCTGTGTCATGGATTTTTTTTGAGCTCACATGAACAAGTGGAGGCAATAGTTTGTTTGAAAGGAATTTAAGTTTGTGTAATTTACTTTCCATGGCTCTGCACTTCCATCCTCCTCGTCTTCTCCCTTCCTGTTCACCCAAATAGCATTTGATACTGGAATAAAGTAGTGAAAGATAATCAGGTTAACAGCTTTCTCAGAGGTCACCTGAGTGGGAGTGAAGGTGAGATAGACACTTGGTGCCCCCACTGAAAAGAAGGCTGCAAACTTAGTTTAGATTTTACTAGTTGTTGGAAAATTCAGTTTGAGAAAAGGCCTTAGAAATGCCTTTGCCACTAGAAAAGATGCAGTTGGAGTTGACAACCAATTGAGACACAAATCTGGAAGAAAGCCACCTTGTTATCTGTAAATCTGTCTCTAGAATAATTAGACAAATTCATAACTGCTTTTTCCTTATCTCTCAAATATAACTTCTTACCATAGTTTCTGAACCCTCAGGGTCACTCATTTTTGGTTTACATTGCATAGCCAAGTCATGCAGAAAGCAGCACTGGGGTCATTTTGTGATAATCTAAGTCACCTAATTGTATGTATTTATAATTATACACTGCAGTGAATATTAGAACAAGCAGTAATTACATACTGCAGTGAATGTTAGAACAAGCAGTACCCTTTATATGTGCAAGCTCGAATCAGTCTTAATTTCCCCTCTCCAAAGCCCTAATTCATTTGTGAATCACATTGTATTGGATGGGTGAAACAATGAAATACCACCAACGGAATGTGACTCCTGAAGTTTCTTTCCAACCTAGAGGCTGTTAGGTACATCTCTTTCTGCATGACTGAGTATGCATACATGCACATGTATGTATATAAATGACACTTTTTCTTGCATTATACCTTCCTGGCCTTATATGATGCTTTTTTAATGTCTTAATAACTCTGTCTTTATTTCTGCTGTATGTTTCTTTTCCAGTGTTTATGGTCTATTGAACACTTAGATGTGCACATTTTGCTTTACTGCTTTAATCACTATTTTATCCATTCTGTGGTTGTGTGGGTACTTCCCTTTCTTCATTACAAGACCTTCAAGTAAATTTATTTACGGTAATTTCTGTCCAGTTCTACTTTCTGTTCTTAATTTTCTCTCTGGTAACACAAGCTGTTTCAAGAAAACATTTGAACTGGCAAAGTGGTAGGCATGCTTACATTACCTCTTACTTAGAGATCAACATATCTTGCATTAAAAGTGAGCATTAGTATCTTCAGTTTGCAGGCTGGGGAGCAGAAATACAGAAGCAACTTGTCCACAGTCTCCCAGCACGCTAGTGGTACAGCTGGGGAGGATGCTCCTACTCCCAGCCTTCTTCAAGTGCTTTTTTCCTAGCAGTGTCCCTGGTTTGACTCACAGGCAGCTCATTGCAGCTCACGGCAGTGAGAAGTGGAAGTGTGTATATCAATTATGGAGTTCCAAGAGAGAATCCTCATAGTGTAAAGATATATTTAAGCCATTATCTTTATCTCACAAACTCTGCTTTCTTTAACTGTTTCATCTAAAATACCATTTAGTCTTAGAACTAAACTCTGGGACTTTTAATTTAACTTTATTATCTTTTCTGCTTAAAAAAAAGTTAAAGCAGCTCATTTGGTTATATGGGCTGAAGATATAAAAAATGAATTTTATTGAAACCTGCATGCCTTCTAGTGGTTTAATGTCAGTGTGTTTAAATTGATAAAAGCATCAGCGTCAAGATGAAAAGTGAAGAAATCCAAACCAACTCTTCGTAGAAACCCTTTGCAGTAAAGGGATACTATACTAACATTTCCATTTAAAATTACACTTTAAAGGTTCAATCTGTCAGCAGTCTAAGATACTATTTCTTTTAAGTGAATGCAAGCATTCTTCGCTCTTTTAAAGAAAGCGTCAAATCAGTCTGCTTTCTTTTCAGTTGAGGGAGGCTAAACTTAACATAATGCTAGTGAAGTCCTGTGTTTGTAAAGTGCTGAAGGGAAGACAGTGATGTTCATGTACCACCTTCAGCTATGCAGTGTTCAAACAGGTTAAGCACCCCAGGTTGTCTTTACACAAAGAAAAAGGCCCTGAAGGAAAACAGAAAACACTCTGAAATGAAAATCAGGAATTTTCATGCCAGATCACTACTTGTTTTCATTTCTGAAAACTTTTGGATACCCAGAACAGTAGCAGGAGTGGCTTTTAAAGGAAAGCCTGGGAATAAGGACAGGCTGTTTCATGGATTTTGGAACAGGGGATTAACTAAATACCATAAACAGGGGGAGAAGCAGTGAAGATACCAAAGCTGGTATGGAACTGGAGTGTTAAGCTTTTACAAGGACCTTCCAGTTTGTGGCTCTGCCTCCGAATTCCACATAGGACACAGGGCTAAAAATGAACCTATTTTGTTTTGGTAGCACTGTTGAATTTTTCTTCTTAATGCCTCATAGGAGGAGAATAGAAAATGAAAATGAGATTTATTTTAGGGGAAGTTAAATGTGTAATGAAAAGGTTTCTATACTGTCAAGTGCTGTATCAAAATGTTTTCAGGAGTTATTAACAGTAATCCTCTTCATAAGCCTTTGTCAGAAACAAATGGATCTAAAACATTTCCTGAAAATTCTCACATAAAAAAATACAGAATTTCATAATAACTTTCAACAGGAATGAATCCTTCCTGTAGGGTGTACAGACATATCCTTGAGTGATGACTATTTCAACTCTAAGGTCCAAATGCACCTTCCAGGAGTGTGTATCTAACCCATCTATCCTACTGTTGAATTATTTTGAGGCTTCCCATTGTACAGGTATGACAAAGTACATTTCTTCTAATACAGAATATCAAAACTAGTCAGTTCCCAAAGAGAAACAACCTAATTTCGTGCAAAAGAAGCAGGCTGTCTACCTGTTCCACTGCAGCTGTGGGCATCAAGACACACTGAATATCTTTGTGTTAGAATATTTTCATGCAAAATGGGTGTCTACAAGAACACAGCGTGTCACATACTGAGTTATTTTCCTATGTAATCGTTCTATGCCCTACAGGGGCCTGTATTTGGTCTATGAAGATAATGTAAAGAAAAAAAAGCAGAAACAGGGTGGGATTTCTGAACAATGCATTGATTTTTGTTTGCTGGAAGTTGGTTCGGATCTTGGATGTCAATTTTCCTTTTCAGAGTATTCCCACTGTTCAAAAGGCAGTAGCCCAAGCTCATCAGAGGCGGGGGCTGAAAGGTCTTCATAGCAGAGCTGCACTGTCCATCAGACTGCAGTTCTGATGCTCACACTCTTTTTAATCAGCTACTTTTTGAGTTTGTCACTGCTAAGGGAGAGGCTCAGGGGGATGGTCTCTTCGGCTTGCCTAAGGAGCCCATCGAGCTTCCCTTTTAAGCAACTGCATAACTAAGCACTAAACAATTAAAGCTCAATATTTTGTGCAAATTAAATGTGTACATAAAATGTTTACAGCTTCACAAGCGCCTCCAGTTTAAGAAATCATGCTTCATTTCTTTTTAAGCGCATGGCTAAATTTATATGGTCTAGAGGACAGTGTAGAAAAATAAAAGAGATACTGTAATGGGTATAGTCTGACATTGAGGCTATGTTTAGCTTACCTGCTATAAATACTGGACCTACTCTGAAAGGGAAAAGTGACTTCTAAGATGCTAACCTACTTCCTTCTACCTGAGAAAACCTCCAGCCTCTTAGAAACAAATTCAGAACTTCTTTCTGCAAATCTGCATGGAAAAATAAAAAAGAAATTCATTCTGTACTGCCCAAGTATTCAGTGAAATCACTTGTAAGAGGAGCTATTTGCAGAATAGGGCCTGAGAGACACCAGAAACATTTTCTGTCTTTAGTTTCAGATCTTATATCTGTCCCTTGAGCATAATAGGACAGGCTATTATCCCCTTGTTCGTCATGAAGATTAATGTTCAGACCAGCTGAAAATATTACTGTTCTGTTGGGACCTATTGGGAGATCTTCAGACCTGTGTGAACTCAAGTTTAAACTTTTTAAATAGCAGAGCTAACGCCTCACCCCGGTTTGGCACAACTGCCTCTTGTCATTGTGTCCTCTGCAGTGCTGCTGCCAACAGAAAGGATGCCCCGCAGCTCCCTATTATTTGCGGCATCTTTTATACAGGCTTCATTGCTAAATGTTAAGATATGCAGGGAAAGCGCCTGGGCCATTAATTCTTACCAGATGAAGTAAATAAACCACCAGCATCACACTTTAATGCAAATAGAGATTTTTCCATTTTCTGTATTTTCATAGAATCAGGGAATGGTTTGCATTGCAAAGGACCTTAAGATCATCCAGTTCCAACCCCTGCCATGGGCAGGGATGCCTTACACTGTACCATATTGTACAGGATGTTTTCCCCGTGATTCTTTCCTTAAAATCTGGTACCTGAACTTGACAAAATTGAAATGAAAATAGGCAGAAAGTTGATTTTAAAGAAAAGACACATCTGGTTTAGAAAGCCACGGGGACAGATCTCACCTCTCACAGGTTGAAACTGACTTTCTCTGTT